>JALPQI010020431.1:0-19655 GCA_025490895.1 Thaumatotibia leucotreta | reverse complement strand
GAGCCCCTCATAGCTTTAAAGCAGAATACTTAAGAGGAGTCCCACCGTCATGGCTCGCCGAATATGGCTCCGCCGGGGCGGAGCTGGAAAGTTATTAAATCTGCAATGAACAGGCGGCTTAATAATAAACCTACTCAATTTACGGAGAGCTAAATTAATCCTACCGTGACAGCGACAGTTCGTTAATATGCACGCTTTCGTGAAATGCAATGGCTGTAAGTGATGGGCCTTCATTAATTTACAAAACATGCGTTTGCCTCGTGATTTCATTGATTAGTCGGTGGAAAATCAAGGATTTTAGAAGGAGAAATAGTTAAATATCTATTTTTAGTTCAATATCTGCTTAATAGATACTAATAGGTAAATAGGTAATTCAGCAAAATAGGTATCATCTACTGAATATTTGTTATAGATAGGTCATATTTTTACTAGGTATTGTATATTTGTTACTAACGACCCGCCCCGGCTGCACGCGTACTATACCTACATAAAAACCTTCCTCTTGAATTACTCTACCTATTAAAAAAAAATCTCATCAAAATCCATTGCGTAGTTTTAAAGATTTAAGCGTACAAAGGGACATAGGGACAGAAAAAGTGTGTAAAAAATCTATATAGTGATAATGATTTTTAGAAAATTGTGATCTACACGCTTATGTACGCTAAAAAAACAAATATGTAGACATGTATAGAGCCCCCCACCCCCAATCCCCTTTTTTTGTTATTATTATCATAATTTTCGGATTATATGAAATCGGATGTGACAGACGGACTGTCAAACATGACGAAACTAAAAGGGTTTCGTTTTTGCCGTTTTGGCTGAAGAACCCTAAAATCATGCTCGTGTCATTTCACAATATCTATACAATCACAATAAATTATTTTTATTAAAGTCCTTAAATCATTCATGGGGATTTTGTCTAATAACTGCATGATTAATATAATAATTAAACATATCTTAATTAATTATATCTAACCATTACATTAGATTTCGTTTTGGACTATTATAGTTGGGTAGTTCTACTGTACCTAAAATCTACATTATTTAAACAAACGGTTACTACTATCATCGTATCAATTACGTGTACGTGTACACACGTGTAAATCGTACTGAATACTGGTTCGTCTGAGCCAAGTGGAATAAATACTACCCGGCCATCGGCGATAATTCCACGCTTGTCCGCGCTCAGACTACTGCCGAGCCGGTTAAAGCCGTTCGCGCTCGAATATACGCGATTGCCTGTTTTTGCGGGGTTTAATGCCACCACATTTGTTCGCTTATATCTAATAGCTCTGGATTAATGTTCTTCAGGGTGTGAGACCTAAAATGAGAAAAAGAAAAACTTGATCGCTGCTTTCTAAGTGATCTCCTCAAATCCTTTTTCACGGGAAAATGGAAGTACTGCATTCTCAGATCTGATTTTCCGTAAATATTACTATACTACTACGTTAGCTAAATCACAACTTATGCAACCTTATGCCGCATTATCCACACAAAATGTAACTATATCCAATGAAAACATACAGAGAAATTCCCTCAGTTGTTCTGGAATTGGAATATTTGCAGCCATTTGCATTCCTATATGTGCTATAAACAAATTAGTAGCAAAATTTGCAAAATCCATCAAAGAAAAATCCGTGGGATGCATACCTACTGTTGACTTGTAAACACGAAATTTGTCTAGGTGCTTTGACCACCTACGTATATTGAGATATTTTAAGCTAACACAAACTGTTGAAGTATAGCGCACCGCTTAGCTGATGTAAATATTTCTGTGTATAATTTAGATAAACAATTTCCGTATGTAACTATACAAACCACGCGTATTTGTCGATGCCAGCTAAATGTGCTGCATTGATATTCCAATGGGCACGGTTCAATAGGACGCGATGCCCGCGGGAGGGATCTGTCATCGTTGACGGACAGCCGCGGTCCCATTCAACTTGAAGCAATAAATTTTATCTATTGGACTACACACGGTCATAGAAACGCACTCGTGTTGTCCAAAAATGAAATACAAAAATGCTACTAGCTCCAAAAATAATCGGGACTTTTGCGAGTATCGATTTACCGAAGTTATTATAAATGTAATCTAGGCGGAAGTACCTACTAGTTGAATAGAAGTATGTAGACGAGTTTTAGTTTTTATAAAAGGCGCTTCTGAACTAAATCGACAACGTTAAATTAAAATAGGGTTAGGTATTTCCACCTCCGCAAACTTTTGAGCCACGAAGCAATCTCAGTAGCAGGTCTGACCACTATTGTGTAGCAGCGCCTGTAGTCGGGGGAAGAAAAGTTTTTGGTCACATTAAATCCTACAGTTTCGGAAGCTTTTTATAATGAATATTTAGGGTATACAGATTCACACCATGCAATAATCCCCAGTGCCGCGCGAGAGCTTCTCATCCAGTCGAGGACTTGAAGGTCAATAATTGGAACAGCACGTTCAATAATTTCTACCCTCGAGATTATGCATTCATTCTATTGTTTCAGATGATTTATAATTAAGGGAAAAAAAATCCCCAGTTTTTTCGTAAAGCTTATACAAAAAAAACTATACCTTAATTTTTTTTTCCTTACTTGATAAAAAATATAACTTACAAAATCTTGCGCAATTCGAAAATTTGGTCATTGGACCAAAATAAAGACATAAACGTCTTAGTAACTTTTCTCCGCGGTGACACAGTTGCATCTATTTTTTTTTCACTGTTATTATTTTATTTTGCTTATAAGACGTTTCAATGAAAACGTACAGCCACGATGATCTATTTCTTAGATAATATGTTTATTAACACGCAAAATAAAAATAAAATATTTGAAATATATTAAGTGCTTTACGAGCAATCGACATTAACAGCTATAATCTTAAAACGAATATTTTTTAAATCCCGCCTTCCCGCGCATGTGCCTACGATACGTGTGCGGCGATGCCGTGCGCTGTGCGTGAAAGAGAGAGGTATAGTTATATATACAGGGTGTGGCCAATAATAGGAGCTTTAAATTTAAGCGATGAATCTTTGGACTATACGCAATTACCTAGACCTTATCATAATGCTTCAAAGTTAACCAACTCTGAGATATAGCACTTCAAAGTTGCAATACATAATCAATGTATTTAACCATCGTTAAATTGTCGTTAACGATCGTTAGATGTCTTGGTACAAGGTGGTTTCTTGGTACCGAGGCGAAGTTTCATAATTTACTCAATCGAAACTAGTTCTTAAGCCCAGGCATAAAGAACTAATCGCGTGAGAACACGTTTATTTTGACAAGTTTGTTTTAAAATTCTCCAAAAAGATGCCCTAGCAACAAAGAGGTTTTTACTTTATCATCGGAAGTTTACAATGACACCTCGAAAAAGACAGCGAACCTAGCACATCTTGGGTTTGATTGCCGCTCGCGAAATTGTCGCGGCTACTCGTCTCGTTTTGATTGTATTGATTAAAAAAGCCGCGAGAAGGCCGTGAGTGACTATCAAACACAAGATGTGCTAGACCCACCAACGACTGTTTTGTACTCTAGAGGGGTGCCTGTCGTGTCGCATAACGTCGATTGTCCTAAAATTTTTTGGCCGAGAATGTTTGGCATAATTTTAAAAGGCATACTACTTGTTTAGCCTACTTAATTTTGCGCATACACGTTTAAAATACCTACACCATATTTATTCTAATATTCATTACCCGAACGTCAAATGACCTAAAGCATAATAATCCTAATGTTCATTGTAATAAATATTGTTTTCCCTACTACTCGAACTGTCAATTTTCACTGCGCCTACTTTTATCATGTCCGAAATTTCATTCAAAAAGGCATTTTAATAACAACATGCAAAACATTTGAACAACAGGGTGAATGGTTAAAAAAATATTCAAGTAATAAACTAGGGTAAAACCGACGTGGATTGGTTAGATTTCGAAGCTAGGGCGGAGTAAATGGCGTAGTCTTTGAATACTTAAGTATTTTTAATCAATTGTTTACACATCCTCATACTTTAAAACCAAAAAAGGAGGGACGGGGGGCGAAGCCCCCACCAGGAAGGCTCGGGGGGCGAAGCACTCCGCATTAAAAAAGAAATAATCTGAACCTCCCCCTACCTTAACCTGGATAGGTTCGTTAGGTACCTTTTATCCCTTAGAGCGGAAATAGAAGCCCCGCGCAGCGGGGCTTCGTCGACCGGTTCCCAGGTCAAAATTGCTCACTTAAATTCTTTGGACAACAGGGCTAATTATTCAGTAATAATTAAGTATAAGGAATCAAATTTTTTTTTAAAATTAGTTAAAGGTACCTACCTTTAGTACATTTTACAATACAATCACTTTTAGTACATTAAATAGTAGGAACTAGGAACATCACCATTATGAACAATAATTTTTCGATACATATACATTAGACACAAAGATCATTAGGACAAACAATATTTAGGAACAACCAAGTTAGGATTAACAATTTCGTCATAACAAAAATATGCGCAACAATGTTTATGCCATACATTTTTCGGCGTAAAGTTGTTATGCGACAAATTTTTCGAAATAAAAACATTATGCCACCCGATATAGAGGTTTTGATTTTTATTTGAATTCCAACAAATATGTTATACCTACTAGATTGTGCACCAAAAAACATAATTTAGCAAAAACGAGACTTATTTCAACACTAGGTCCTAGAGTAGATATTTCTTTATAAGCTAGGAACGGTCCTGGCGAGAAGTTTACTGCTGCTAGGGTGTCCTTGTCTAACGTCTTGTCGGATACCTAAAGCAATCTTTTAGACTAGAAGAAATGGTAGAAAACTTTTTAATCATTACAATCGAAAAGTGGTGGGTATCTGCCAGTTGGGTGTTTCTATCATTTCGTGAAAATCATATGTTTGCTGAAATAAAAAATAAACTAACTCCTAAATTCATTTCAAATATTTTTTATATGTTGCGTGAGGTTCATAGGTATACTTAGCATCTAAAATTCATTCTATTATTGCAACATAAAATATATAAATAAAATATAAACATGCTAAAAACTCATTACCATCACCGGTCAGAACCTAGATTTACAGATTTGAGAGCGAATTACATAACTATTACATGTACTACTTTGATTCAACCACTTAATTTAGATGAAGTATTTATAAGGGAATGAAAGTTTAGTGGTTTAACAGTTTTAACACTGAATATTTAAATCCACTGCAGCAAAATCTTTTTGTCAAGAAAATAATTTCATTACCATATATATAGTTTGCAACAACGGAATTGGCCGGTAGGCATTGCAAATGTTATTCTATACGAAGTTCCCTCTGTCCGCGATCCCCACGTCAGTCGGCTAGTAAACAGTGAACAAGACGGACGTGTGCCATTTTTTTATGAAAAAATATATCGCGGCGGAGTTTTAGATTTGGTACAGTTTTTTTTCATTACCATTTGCACTGTTTTGATATTAATTTTTAAGTGTTTTATTGAACTGTGAAGACTTAAATAATGAATATTCTATTCGAATGCTTAGTGAATGAATGGACCTGCAATTGCATTTATTTTTAAAGAGTTAATCTACAAAAGGTAAGGAAAAGTCATTACCATTCTTGTCATTACCGTAATTTACTGTTAACATACTAAAGAGAATGGTAATGAACTAAAAATTATGGTAATGAATTTCAGTATTAAATTCTTGACACCATCTTATGTTAATTACCATTCTCGTTTTTTATCATGCACCTGACTGTTGAAAGTAACAAGTAATATTCAAAACTACTATTTCAGTAGGTATATTCCAAATATAACAAGTTATTCATTAAAAGATCTCAAAATTCAAACTTTAACTTTTGACTACGTTATTTCTTTTTTTGACCTATCATTACCAACATCGCATTTTCATTCCCATATTCTATACGTCATTACCATTTCTTTTGGAAAAATCTTTTGTTCATAAATCGGTCAATTTTGCGTACAATTGAAAATGTATTATAGATTAATGTTTCTTTTTCGTAAGTCTTACCATTGCCACAACAAAAAAATGAAAATAAAAAATTCTCCCAAACTCTCCCAATTTGCACGAAATGATAGAAACACCCAGTTGCTGTCTAACACAAGATTTGCTAAGCAGCACATGGCATATTTATAGCAGTCCTTTTGCTTTACCTAAGACAGGACAGTTATAAGGTAACCATAAAAACATCAGTTTCCGGTAAAACCGTGATCGGTCATTAGTTAATCAAGCTTTGTTATGAAGTAGCCATAGCGACGTAGCATCCGTGTAACTCGCGGGATCGGTCATTGGCCACCCGAGTTTTGTTATAATGTAACCATAGCAACGTCCGCATCGTTGTTGAACATAGTTCGGCAAAAGTCGTTGATAACGAATCAAGCTTTGTTGTAATGTAACCACAGCAACATCAGCATCCGTGGAATTCGCGGACTCGGCCATTGGCTAACTGAGTTTTGTTATTATTTAACCAAAGTAACGTCTACGTCATTGGTGAACAGATTTCGGCAAAAGTCGTTAATAACGAATCGATCCCGATCAGTACTGTGTACCGACTAATTTACGAACTGTAACAAGTGACTCAACAATCCCGGTTCGCGACTGTACCTTCTGTTTGACAATGACAACATCACTCGGCCTGTCCTTTTCTTTTTTCGTCTCTTTTTAATCAATATGGTCCAATAGGGACGGGTAGCCACGAAAAAGCCGAGTGTTTCAGTCACACACAAGATATGCTAAGCCCCCGGATACTTACACAATCGTTTTATAAGCCATTTGTCCCGTGTTTTGTTTGGCCATGGTCATTTCAATAGAAAGGGACACAATTCTGAGAGGAGTCATCTCAAGAAGACCGTTTTTGTTTTACTCTTTAGTGCACAATTTAGTAGTGGTATCTTTGCATTCGAAGCCCTATGGCTTAAAAAGTTCGCATTTACAACTGCATGGTCTATACCATGCAGTTGTAAATGCGAACTTTTTTATGTGAAGTCACTTTCTCTACTATTACAACATAATGACAATTTACGTCAAGTTGTTATATCAAAACATTACCAAAAATAATAAAATAAATTATAACACGAAGCACATAATTAATAAGAAAAGTAAGCCAATCATTGTGTAAACGACTTGTCAACGAATATTATCTGAGTTGATAATAGAACCAAACACTATTGTTGTCATCTCAAAGCAACGTATACCAAATGCAGTTCTGACTGTGACCTGTAGGTTTTCACTTCCAACCAGATTAACCGTGAAATTCTTACTTAGTTTCGACAAGATCCTGTTCTCAGTACGTGTTATGTCGTGTCAGAGTGGAGTCAAATAAAGAAGCAGATCGTATCGTCGACATTATCGTAGTCGTGCCTATGTCTACAAATTCAATTAATTTAAGTGCAAGTTGAGTGGTTAAGAGTTCACCCGGTGAGATATGTGATTAGTGCACTATTTTTGTTGTAACCGTTTACTTAATAAATTGTTTTAGAGTCACTTTATGGCGTTTTACTAATTTAGTTATTTCGTCAGTTCACACCTGATAATTGAGATTGTGATCTGTTACATAATGTTGAAAAAAGTGACAAAGTAATCAATAAGTAGATAGGTATGTTTAATAAGCAATACTGATTCATTTAGATTCAATAATACGCGAAACCGATAGTACCTAAATGTCAATGTCAAATGTTCGACTGGACACATAATGTCTGCAGTACATTGCTGGGTCGATTAACTTTGTTAGAAAAATATAGAAAATTTATTTTTGATTTTAATTAATTAAAACTGTTTGGAGTTAATTACTGATTAGTTAAAGGGTCTATGTTTTCATTTATTGCTCTTATTACAGGCCACACCCTGTATACATTTTTGAATAATTGTAACACCTCATTTTGTGTTGGGAATTAAATACAGGCCCCTAATAGATTACAAGTTGTATAGGTGCCTACATTTTTAATCGTCAGTTCAAAAACTGCTTAATACCTATTTATTTTACTACCTACTAATTTTTATTTAAGACGTTTCTACTTCCTTCCTACGAAATTCCTTCTGTAATTTGACGCACCGTCCTGTCTACATAGTACCCCACCTACGTTTATCCGCTGCCTTTTTTTTTTTTTTTTTTTGTCGGGTGCCTACAGCCTCCTTGCGGAGTTTGCTGGGAGTCTTGGCTGGCGTTGGGAGGCCTCCTTTTGGGCCGGCCGCGCATTTATGACGTCAGCGCCGCTCCGATTTATTTTAACAATAACCATTTCGAAAATTGTAGGAAATGCTTAGAGTATACATAGGGGATTTTTTTGGTATTGTGCCACAACTAATTATTGACAAGAGGTACATTCATCATCATCATCATCATCATCATCATCATCATATCAGCCGAAAGACGTCCACTGCTGAACATAGGCCTCCCCCAAAGATTGCCACAATGACCGGTCCTGCGCCACCCGCATCCAGCGGACTCCTGCGACCTTCACCAGGTCATCGGTCCACCTTGTGGGGGGCCTACCCACGCTACGCCTACATTAAAAAAATAAAATGTAGAATTAATGCGCCTGCACGTAAATCAGTTAAAACTGTAAAAAAAATAGTTAGCATTGAGTCACTGACGTAATTTTTTCTTTGGATGAGTGTAATAATTGTCGGGTCATAGTAAAAAATCACCATTTGTTTAATTTTTGTTTGATTGTTATGAATTTTAAAAATAATTTTATTTTTTCTGACTATATCTACGATTATTCAGTGGTGACTTTTTTAAATATTGTCTTAAATATTCAGTTAGGCCCCTCGGATAATAAATCCCTACTGTAGGATTTATTGTTTCTTTTTATTAAACAATTAAATCTTAATATTGATTTTATGAAAAAACCTCCACACATTTATCAGGGATAATTAGATTCATATATTCACAAAACGATGTTTTATCATATTCCTGAAATAAATATACTGTAGGATTTAATGTAATTTTCTCGAACAAGTTAAAGTTTAGCTCCCGGACTACTGCTTCCTCCCGCCACCTTAATTTCCCTCCCAGATTCTCACTGGCGTGGCGGAGCGACGGCTGTGAATAATTAGCCTTGTGTAGATGTCAGTTACTTACAAGACAGAGGAAAGCTACTTAGACCATGACTATGTCAAAGTAGGTAGTTTTTTACTACCTCAATATGTTTTTAAACAGTCAATCAGGGGCCTATTGCATAACAAATTACAACTAATATTACAAGCGGAAGACTCTTTCTAGTAAGAAAGATAGAAAAGAGACTTCCGCTTGTAATATTAGTTGTAATTTGTTATGCAGTGGGCCCCAGCAATATAATCAAAATACTATCAAATGTAGAAAACTATAAATATTTAATATATTGACGGCTGCCGCATCTTTGTTAGTGACCCTGCCTGCAAAGTTGGAGGGTCCAGGTTTCGATCCCGGTGAGGACATCTATCTCTTTGTCATCCCAATTTTCGTTTCTTTAGTTCATGGTTGTTTTCTATGTATTTAAGTATCTGAATGTATTATATCTAATATAGTATATTATATTATACCTACACGGTGGAATTTAATCGGTGAACAGGAACCCATTTTTCTAATTCAGTAATCGATGGCGGTCACGTTTATGTAGTACTTAAGTGGAACCAAGTTTTTTTTTAGCATAACAAATTTTTATGTTGAAATTAAACTTTAATTAAAATTTATTGTCACCCTACTAATGGTTTAGTCTGAAAAGTTGAATACCTCTTTTCAAACTATCAGCCATGCATCGCTCTTATTTTACATAGGAATAGAGTCTATCGCAAAAATTAAAGCATGTGAGTGGTTATTGCTCATTTATGTTTTAAGTTTCTATGGCTGATAGTTTGAAAAGAGGTATTAAACTTTTCAGACTAAACCATTAGTAGGGTGACAATAAATTTTAATTTGAACATAAAAAAAATTTATGCTAAAAAAAACTTGGTTCCACTACATAAACGTGATCGCCATCGATTACTGAATTAGAAAAATGGGTTCCTGTTCACCGATTAAATTCCACCGTGTATAGTATATAAAATTAACTTAACGTGACCCACGTTAGGTAGATTTGTGTAAGAAGGTCCAATAAGTATTTATTTATTTATCAAAAAATATGATTATAATAATATCACATGAAGTATTTGAACAAAATGTAAGTAGGTACTTTATTTTACTGATTGCACACAAATTGCACAAGCTAAACGTGCTCTTCGCTGTCCTATACTTCGTTTTATTTAAGATTAGAATTATCTGTCAAACGGGTGAACAAAGAAGCAGTGGTCGTAAACCTTCCTTCTTAGATTTCGATACCACTGAATTTCTCGGAACTTATGTACATACATATCATTTGATATTTACCAATAACTGAACGCATAGTTTTCACATTTGTTATTAATTTGTTGGCAAAACTGTATTTAAAAAAAGTTATAAGTGTTTTATAAGCAAGATGGCCGCAATTTAAAAAAAAGTTAAATATTGAAGGTTTTCGTTCAGTGTTTGGCGGTTTTTAACTAAGTATTTTTTTATTAATTTGTAACTCATATCGTACCGATTATACATTTACTGAATTTAATGAAGTTTACAGTCTTACATTTAACAATATTTGCATATTTAACCTATATTACATTATGCACTTCCAGTACATTTAAAAGTCATGCATTTAAGGATTTAAACTATCGGTATAAAAGCGGACACGGTATCATAAAGACTGAGCAGATGACAATAGTAAGACAACTCTACCCATCGACAACGTCGTTTAGTATTTGTTGCCTTTATAGGCGGCTTTAATCTGGGACGCTCTAATGTAGTTTGAATTTGGTAACAAATTAGAAAATAAAACTCAGATGACATACATAGTTTTATTCACTGTCAGTGGAAGAGTCCGAGGACTCGGAACCACCAACGTTTATAATAAAATATTCCACAGTGTTATCTATTATATTATCTAATTACATTTAAAAACTTATTTTCTTTTAAAATGTTGTATACCGTAGCCAACGATATGCCAGCAGTCTCAGCAGTCTTTTTCACACGGTTCGATTTAGTGGGATATTCCTTTCTATGGCACATTTCTGACACTAATTTGTAAATATTCACCACCATCCGCTTTTCACTGGCAGTCAGAGTATTTTGCTTTTGCCGTTTCTTCTTTAGAGATGAAAAAACGTTAGCCGGTGCCTGCTGCGACTTCATCCATTTTAAATGTGCACCAACAAACAAAATATCTAAATAGATCAACAATTAATAACGAAATTGAACAAAAACGATAACAACAATCTTTAAGTAAGCTAACAGCAATAGAAAACACAACCGACTCAACTAGGGCTGCCAACTGTCCCGCTATATGCGGGACGTCCCGTTTCTGGGGCCTCAAAGTATGGGTCCCGCAAAGAGTTCGCGCGGGACGCCGATTGTCCCGTTTTTCAGGGGATACTAAATAATAATAGTACATGAATACGTAAATTACAGCAATTCGAAATAGCGTCATTCGAATATACCTGGACCGATTCTATAGACCCGCGAGCACCGTATTCGTATTAATATGAATATGAATACTATGTGTGCATTAGGTGCATCTATGTAAATTGAACCCATCTGAAATCACGCTCCTTTTTTTTTATCAGTTAATACTTTTCCATGTGTCTGTCGGAGTCCCGCATTTCATAGCAAAGTCCCGCAATTCATTCACCAGTTTACCGCATATCTGTGAACTTTAGTTGGCAGCCCTAGACTCAACCGACAACAATATGAAATCGAAGGACAGTGACAGTGACGTTTTAAAATTGTGTGAGAACTCTGCCTCTTTAGGTTTTTTAATGTACAACCTTTCCATGAAAAATTGCAAACGCAATTTATTAAAATTCTTATCTTTTCATCTTAGAATATAAATTAACTAACATTATGTTTCTTATCTGTTCACAACACTGAGTAATGTATGTATTAATATAGCATGATAATAAATACGTGATATTTAATAACTCGTGTTTACAGTTCGATCCGCAGAATTTGCCTGTAAAAAAAACCTTATATCTCGTTCTGCAAAGGTCTTTCTAATGCTAAAAAAAACGAAGTTATAAGTTCTGATTCAATACTGAGATAAGAGGTTGCGAAGAGTAGTGACAGTTTTTATAGTGAGTTTTGGTTGTCAGCCGACTAAATTACATAGATGGGTGACTTCAATTGTATAGGTACTAAGGTGTCGACCATGAGCAACTACGTGTCAGACATCACATTTTAGTTTTTTTTGATGTCCAATCAATCAATATATACCTGCCTTACAATCATTAGCAGGATTATTAGCAGTGTGATAATAGGTAAGTGATAAAATCGATGTTTTTATTTTATTGTTATATAAATGACATAGATGGGTGACTTCAATTGTATACTAAGGTGTCGATCATTGGTAACTACGTGTCAGACATCATATTTCAGTTTTTTAGATGTCCTATCAAATCAATATTATGTATATATACCTGCCATAGAATTATTAGCAGTGTGACAATAGGTAAGTGATAAAACCGATGCTTTATTATTTAGGTATTTATAATTAACAATTAGCATGTGTACATTGTGTATTAATAAGTAAAATTTATTCATATTTCACTTCTTTTTTGGCATAGGGTATAAAAATACAGAATATAACGCTTGGGCTTTGTTAGTTTCGGCCACAATGGAGGCAAGAATTATTGAGTTTGCTAAACAAATCTCTGGGGCTCATGACGGGAATGTGCTTTTATGAAACGTGGAAATTACACCGGAAGGCACCTAAAATTTCAGCAAAAAATGTATTTTCAGTTCTTTTCACGTGGATAAACGTTCTGAGAAACGAACAACAGAGACTCGTTTTTAGTAGGTAAAAGGAAAATGTTTGGATTGGTATAAGTATTTTTCAGAATCGTACAAGTTTAAATCAATTCCCTTCTGCAATACCTACATATTTTCGCGCACGTCTTTCTGAACATCGAGTCTGCTTCGGTGGAGATTTCGAGATTTAACAGGCTTGTAACTTAGTTTTTGCCAACTACAGCTTACGGTTTAGTTTAGTAGATCTCTGAATATACATATATACGAACGTCACCAACACATATGTAAATTTGAAAATATATCAAGAGGAGGATTGTGTGTTTTGGGGTAGATTTAAAAAGTACCTTAATTACTTAGACTACCCTTTATAGTGGTGACTTTAAAATATAATCAAACTATAAAAATCGTAGTGAGAATTGCAAATTCATTCGCTTTCATTCACACAGTAAAATATAGGTACTACACAGGTTTAGGCGTAATAGGCATGTATGAAATTAAACCACTTTCAGCACTTATTGACATGGCAAATACGATTTCAATATACAGCCACGATGTGTATTAATCCAATATTACGCCATCCAAAACAAATAAACTAGAGGCATATCTGTTTCTATCCATACCTAGGCATGTATTTATTGATTTTAAAATATTAGTTATATAATTACATACCTACTGCTTAATTGCATATAGATCTTAGAAAACACTAGCGGCGTAGATGGTCTACTTGGGGGAAGTGAATCCACTGAAATTTGAATAATCAACAGACAATAATAAAACCTAAGTAAGTAATAACCAGTCAATAATCTCGTTTCCTATTGCAGTGTTTGTAATGTAACTAATACGAATAATGTAAAAGTAGGTACATACCTGTGCTCTACGTAGCACTAGATAGTACCTAGGTAGTAAAAAAGCAAAGCGCGAAGAGTTGAATGTATGTAGGTACATAAAATTCGCTCGAAATTAAGATATTCCTTGTTGTACTGACTTAAATTATGATTATAAATTCCAAAAGCGTTATAGGGATTTAAATTTGTCTTTATTAACAATTCTAGCATTTGTAGGCATTTGCTGTCAGATGCTGTGAGCTTGTTAACAGTTTGTACTTATCGACTGACTCTGATCCTGCGCCCTAACGGGTGTTGCGAATAGTTGCGGCACGTCTCGTGATTCTGGCCGCGGTCCAACTTTCATAACCGTTTCGATTTGTAATGTTAACGACACCGCGGAAACTTTCATGACATCTCTCGTAATTGCCGACTTAGCGGTTGTCCTCAACTCAACGAGAGCTATTCACGACGGCAATACGACCAAGGTAATACACAACAACACATGTTTAATAGCTGCAAGTAAAGTTGTAAATACACAGGATAACTAGCTGGTTAATGGAAAATTTCATATTTATATTAGAAAATTACGTGTACTAACTAATCATTAGGTGGATACTAAGTAGATATCGAATGTCGTAAATATTGAATCGCATTCTTATTTCATTTGAAAAAAAAAATATCTAAAGATTATTATAGTACACAAGACTACATGAATGATAAAATACCGTGGGAGTAATTTAGGGTTCAATTATTAGTTTGTTAAAGTCATGACATTCAATTACGATAATTTACGCTTGGAGACCTTATACATCTCCAAACGTGAATTATATAATGTTAATATTATATACCTACATATTCGGAGAGAGACCTTTACTTCGCTATAAATTATTACATATAAATGTTCTGATTGAACTTGTTATTATTATTATATTTCAGTTTATTTAAAATAAATTGTACGTCTTAGTTTTTTTTAATGCATGTTAGTTGTAAGATGATTGTTTGAAAAAATAAGTCCCTCCAAGTTTCTTACCGGTGAGAATCTTACGGATTATAACCGGGAATAGTTTTAATACTTAGAGCATTCAAAAGAGTTTGTTGCTATTCCAATTTGAATAAAGAATCATTTGTTGACTTGATTACAGCACATATTTTATAGCTATTCCTCTCGGAACATTGACTGTTGTTAATCTTCCATCTTATTTATTTTCATATCGAAGCACATTTAACAAATGAAACTCAACTCTAAGCTTAATTAGTATTTCTATATTAAGTGCAACCTTATACAGTATGTTTATTTTCCAGTTTTACTGTTAATAAAGTAAGGACGTAAGCGTATAATGATGTAGTTCAAAGTTTATATTCATCATCATCATCATCATCATATCAGCCGAAAGACGTCCACTGCTGAACATAGGCCTCCCCCAAAGATTGCCACAATGACCGGTCCTGCGCCACCCGCATCCAGCGGACTCCTGCGACCTTCACCAGGTCATCGGTCCACCTTGTGGGGGGCCTACCCACGCTACGCCTTCCGGTACGTGGCCGCCACTCAAGAACCTTCCCGCCCCAACGGCCATCGGTTCTACGCGCAATGTGCCCCGCCCACTGCCACTTCAGTTTAGCGATTCGGAGAGCTATTTCGGTTACTTTGGTTCTGCTGCGGATGGTCTCATTTTTAATCCGATCACGCAGAGAGACTCCTAGCATAGCCCTCTCCATTGCCCTTTGGGTGACTTTGAGCCTTCTTATGAGACCCATTGTAAGCGGCCACGTTTCAGTACCGTATGTCATCACTGGCAACACACACTGATTAAAGACTTTCGTCTTCAAACACTGCGGAATATTGGACGAAAATATGTGTCGTAGCTTCCCGAACGCTGCCCAACCGAGTCGGATTCGACGATTGACCTCTTTCTCGAAGTTGGACCTACCTAACTGAATAGTTTGCAAGTTATATTAAACTAATTCAATTACAAAATTCACAAACACGTAGCAAGTTAAATTTTATTTTCGTGTACCTATATAATTAATGGAGACTGGGTTCTCTTAATGACATTTGGTATTTATTTACCGTGCATATTAAAAGTAAATATTTCTAATGTAATATGTTACAGTTTGGTTAAACGAATTACGTTTTCTGACTCTAATGATCCACAGTTCTGTTGATATTCTATTACTTATCTTCCTACATTTGACATGTCCACGCTACATCGATACCTCTGTGATTTTACTGAATTTTGTTTTGCCACCCCACAGGGATTGAATGTACTAGACACTATAGTTGGATCGCACTAGCCTACTACCGCGAACTCACGAAATGGAAAATTTCGAACATCTATCAGAAGGCCGAGTGTAGGTAATAACTTAAAAAAAAACGTCTCGATCGCGTTTACGTTTTCATCGTCAATTTCATACAAATGACTTTCCCTGTCACTCAAACGAAGGCCCAACTGAGTGACAGAGACAGATACTTTCGATCGAAATTTGAATTTTTGGAAGATAAACATTCCTAAAAAATACCAAAAGGACTTCTAATAGACAACAAATGACGAAAATGAATTCATTTAATGTAGTATCACGGTACAGGATCTTGCATCAATAGTTAATCGAGTGAAACTGGGATAACTAATTAGGTGTGGAGCCAGCGCGGATCCCGGTGGACTCGAGTTGTCTATGCTTATGAGAGAAAGTTAGCTCAAGCAATTTAAATTAATTGTGGTACATGTATGCAACCCCTTCCCATGCGAGATATGTCGTTTATTATTATTACAATCCTGAATCTCTTTAAGGACTTTACTTTGGTTATCATGAAAAACCTACCTCTTTTTAAATTTTCAACCTACATAAAATGTGAAACGGAATACAAAATTAAAGGACTTTTTTGCAATTTAAGAAATCTATTAAGGACTGTTAAATTTACTAAGAGGAAACTAAAAACCTTGACGTAAATTATTTTTTCTTACAATATTTTATTTTTATTTGTGAAATATTATTTGCATAAAAATAGACAAATAATAATTAATGTCACAATGCAATAAGTTAATTATATCGGTAACATTTTTAGACTATTGTTTGGCCACGAAACTTATATTCTGCAAACTATTTTTTGACATTTTCCAACTACATAGTTGCAAACTATACACGTTTGAATTTTTTCAATGATTTAACTTCTCGTCTATCGTTTCTTAAGTGTATCTTCACAATAGGCCATTACCGCTATATAGGATGAAGATGCAGACAATTTTGTGGATGTCTTCTTTTTAAACAAATTCTATGATTATTTCATTAAATAGCTCTAATGCCTGACCCTTATTATGTGCCCTTGCCAAGTCAGACCAAAACAACCGGTGAGAGATACTATGTCTTCGATAGAAATCAATAAACCGATTTTGGACGCAATATTTTCTGTAAATATCGCCGCCAAATTGGTCCTGTTGCGAAATAGGAATCAGTTAAAAGACCATACGAACAATTGCCTGCCAAGCAAGGGCGTTCTTCCCGGAATTGTTTTTTTTTTATTATATACTTAAATCGATATGAACGTTGTAGGTAGAAGTATTAATTTTTAGTAAGAAAAAAGTATGGGATAAAATTTTCGGAGTAATGAAGATGATTATGGTTAAAAAGCGGTTTTACTAAAAATACTCGCAGAAAAACTTGTATAAGTGCCAATATGGACCCTTGAATATAACCTACAATGAATGAACTCGTGTTGTAGAGTCGCCCGTCCGCAATTCTTGCATCGCTTTACTGCTGCAGTGTTCACACTATTTCTAGTTAATCTCACTATTTACTGGCGAAATTGCTTCACACCATACTATCTGAACATTAATCAGACGTAGGGTTCAATGACCTTGCAATTTCAGTAGACTGCACGGAAATCTGACTTGCTATAATGGATTTATCAGTTCCTTTTGCCGTACTTATAGCTTTTATTAATTAAATTGTATTAATATTTAGATGAGTATTGAGTATTTATGTAGACAACTGAGAAATTGCGAAAAAATACTTCGGATCATGTTTTGATTGATTCGTAATTGATAGTTAAGTAGGAGTAGTTAATTAGGAGATTTCGCGTTTTTTATATGTATCTGTAATTATAGTTACTCAGCGTAATCTTCCTTAAATAGTAACCTATTCACTCCTGCTACACGACGCAAAAATCACCCTGTATTTTGGTAACAGTAGTATATAGAAAAATGTATCTCTATGGCCAGTGACAGTGACCTTGTACAATACAACGCAAGCATGGATTTTATTATGTGCTTAAGTACTTAGGATCTGTAAGTAGGTCTATATTTGTTTATGTAAAACGGCGATAAAACGGGCTTAATTTAAAAAGTGGGGTGTTATTATACTGCCTAAAGTCGGGTCGGCGGTAACGAGCTGGTAGCGGCGCCAGTCTGAAGGAATGATAACAAAGTTTTAAGTGAACTTCGCATAACATTAGACATCTAATTTTATCGCTGGCTTAATTTACTCTATCATTTATTAACGAAAATGTTCCATCGTCACTTATCTTAACCGACGCAATCCGTTTCGTTACTTAACTCCGGTATTTAGTTTACAGAATAATTAAGTGCTCAGCCAAACGTAATTGTTAGCAGAGGAGGATTATAAGCGCTACAATTCGAGATGTTACTTGGTTTCGAGCCATCTGGGATGTGGATTATTCAGTTATTAAATTATAAATATCGAGAGCTATTCCAGCTTTAGAAATGTAACTTTGATTAGATGTTTCGACACGCCAATAACAATTTCAACAACAAGGTGGAAATTGTTAATGGGTCAGTGAACGCAGTTACTTGATTCCGTCAATTCGGCCCTGCTAGGCGAAAGATGGGTTTTAAGTTTTTACTTATTGATTTTGGAAAAAACAGGAGGTAATTTTCAAGAAACTTTTTTTTATGTGATTTAATTCCGTTTTATCCAGGACCTAAAGCTTGAACGGGGTCACAACAATAGTTATTTGTACAACATGAGAGCAAAGTACGTATTTGATGCGAGTGTCAGTTTTGAGTCTTGAGCGTAGCGAGAGACTCGAAAGACACGAGATTCAAATAACTTTGCTCTCAAGTTGTACATACAACTTTTCACCTCAGCATGGAGAAAAGGAAATAAAATAACTTCAGCCGGGAGAAAAGGAAATAATAATAATATTAAATCATTTATTTAATCAAAATTAGTTTTAGTACATATCATTATTGGTACATACCAGTGTTGAGGTACCATTCTTATCTCTTAGGTTAACATTTTGATGAAAAAAAAATTATAAAACAGTTATAATTATTTAGAAATGAACTCGTGTCGAATTTCTGAACGCGATTCTGACTCGCCTAGTACCACGATATCCGTCCGTTTTAAAACGGCTGTCTTTCTCTCTGTCACACTTATATATAAGAGCGATAGAGAGGTGGAATGACGGACGCCAATGTTATGTATGCTTGGTGGTAGGGGCCATATGCCGTTCGGATACAAGGAATCGGGTCCGATAAAACGCGTCGTCTAATACAACTGGCTGAATACGCTAGGATGCCATGAACGAAAAAAAAAATGCATATTATGACAATTTATAACGTAACATTTTTCATCTCTGTCTTTTTACTAACAAGTGAAAGAAACAAAAGAAAAAGTTGAAGTCTAAACGTCATGGAAAACAACATTCACTCAGTGAGCAAAATCGCACTTCGCTCACTGATTTCGCGAATCAAAAGAAGTCTTTTCGAGCTGCTGAGGTGAAAAATATTATGACTAAAAAAGATACAAAACAAAGAAAACTTTTCTCATACAGTTTGCATGACAATGTAGTTAGAATTTTATTTTTCACGTAATGTTTATGCCAATTCAGGTTTTCCATTCCTATGAAGTATCAATATACGGTAATGATCAAACGGAACACAAATAAAAGAAAACTTTACTCATTCATTTTACTAGTTACCTACTTATGCAGCAAAAGTAAAATTTTATTCATATTTTTCTATAATGCTACTCAAATCTATCACATTCAAGGAAAATAACTAATTTGACTTCGAGTGAACGGAAAGCTAAGTAATAGCCCTAAAATCA
>JALPQI010020430.1:0-15354 GCA_025490895.1 Thaumatotibia leucotreta | reverse complement strand
TGAAATTATTACTTAACCTGGTAACATTTTTAAAATTGCCGGCTTTTTCGACTGACAATCTGGTTGCCCAGACTATAGCGTGCCAGGAGTACTGCTACTCTACCCACCCCACCGGCCCTTTCGCTGACTTCGATCGTTAATTTCGACTTTCGACGCGGGGGATCTTTCACTCCAATGAGGGTTTTCGATAAATTTTCTGCCACCAGGCGGCGCTTCGTACGCACCTGGTCTCGACAACTGTCAGATTCACACTATTCATAGGCACCTGGGCCTAAAATATTGAAATTCTATTTTATTTGGAAGAGAATTGATTTTGTAATGGATTACGACTATTACACGGTCATCGAACTGAAGACGGAGCTATAAAACAGGCGCGCAAAGTCACTGGTATTAAAAATAATTACTTTAACTTTGTTAATTTCATGAGAATTGACTTGGAACTATTTTATTTATTTATTTTAGGTAACAATATGCCTAAAGTAATGGTTTTCAGAATAAATAAACCTATAAACATGTTGAAAATTAAATGCGCGTATTTATTTTGACAGTTCGTTAAACGGTCGGCTCAGTGCTGCCATCTCACCTCCCCATAGCGGCAGAAAAAGTATCAAAAACCCTCATTACGTCTTGATTGGAGTAACAGAGACAAACGCTCGAAATTTACGAATTTACGATGTTCACGTTTGTTCTAATTCGTAAATTGCGACGATATTTGTCTCATACAGTCTAATGACGCCTCCGTTGGAAAAACAGAGACAAATCCTCGTATTTTGCGCCGTTGGTTTTGCATGGGAATAGCAATTTCAGCGAATTGCATCAATATGCAATAACTCATAAAATAGGCCATCAAATTCGCGTTTCATCCAGTTATGATAGAAGTCACTTGTTTTATGGCCACAATTACTCTGTTACGAGTCTTAAGTAATTAGGCGTGAGAATACGATTGTGATGTTGAAAATGTTTTAAAATACTATGTTTACTATTGAAACTAATTTAAAAATATAAATCGAACGTGAATTACTCAATATGCCTAGGTATAAATTTGTCTTTCGTAATTATTTTTAAACCAATTTAAAAATATAAAAGGAACATGAATCCTATTATCCTTGAATGCTCAATTTGATAAACACTACAAAGGACTATGCATCAAAATTGCCCCAAGAACAGCAAACATGAGAGTTAGGTCATTAAATAGGTCTTTAACTTTACTTCATTTCATTCTATGGACACGAAATCGAATTCCATTGCAGATCTGATGTATTCATAATATTTGTCAGCGTGAATACGAGCTAGGTAATTCAGTAGAAAAAAATCTGCAGATTTACTCACTAGTTTGTTTTGGTAGCTGCAGCTACCAGCGATCACCCTTATTATTATTTGTATGTGAAAGAAAGGCTACTGTCAAAAGAAAAAAAAACAAAGCGAGTGTGGTGGTTAACACAATCACTTGTGCACATAATTTTTTTTTATACACACTTAATGATTAACGACCAGTATTTCTGATAGATTGTATTCACGCCGCCAAAAATATGAATATCTCAGTTCTAAAATGAAAAAAAAAATGAAAAAATGAAAAATTATTTATTTTGCACACTTACATGTAGGCTTATCATAATAGGAATATTAACTAAAAATAGATTCGCATGCATACTGCGGTATTTCCTGTTACAAGTAAGAACAGAGGTTCCCAAACTAGGCTTAGCCTGTATCTTTTCTGCAATGGAATTCATCTTGGTGCCCATAGAACGAAATGAAGTAGATTTAAAGACCTATTCAACAATGTAACTTTTGGCTGTGTTGACTTTGGGGCAAAGTTACATACAAAGTTGGGCATGGTCCTTTTCAGGTATAAAATCGGGTACCTACCAATGATATATAAGTAAAGATACGTTATACTCTAACAAAATGAGCGAAATAAATACTTCACATCATACACCTACGATTTATTGACAGTTGACATACACCTATCTTCATACTTCAAAATGCGTAAAAGAGATGGCAAAATACATATACTCGTATTTAATAAATAAAAAAGAGACAACTAGCATTTGACAATTGCGCGTGCATTCTTAAGGTTGTTATTGATAAACATTGTTTTATCTCTGTTACTCTTGATCTTAAACAGCATAAGCTTGTCTTTTTCTCGAAGTCTTTCAAAAACGTCAAAATGGCGTCCTATTTATTTTCAATAAATAGTAAAATTGAAAAAAATATATAATTCAATTTAATTGCGCATGATGTTTGATGTTAAGGGCATTTTTGCATTTTATTTCGTAGTTATCACTATTGTATAACATAAAATGACATTTTAGGACGCAGTTCATGTGATTTGCGAGAACTCGGCAGTGGTACACACCTCTCGGTGGTCTGGGTAGAACTAAGAGCGATTGTTAGAATTATCACAATCTGCGCGCTTCAATTTTAGAGCCGGTGTAACATATCTTTACTTATTATATCATTGGTACCTACATTATTTCCTATAACTTATAAGTTAATGATTTATATCTTAAGAAGTGAAGTGTAAAACCTGAGTTCAGGCAGTACCTAAGTGAAGTGAAATGACATTATGTTGTACTTTGTTGGTCTACTGGTCAGCCGGAACTATGGGTCCAGGGCCCAAAGGGTAAGTACCTAGACAATAAGTTCTAAGGTAATTTCTTTGATGTTGTAGTTTTTTTAATTTGAAATGGGCTTACTCATGGCCACAAACTAGCCAAGGGCAGAGACGCGGCCTACGGCCTTTTGTTTGAGTGATTCAAAGGTTGGAGAATTTCCAATCTTTGTATTCTCAAAACCCTAACAATGTAAAAGCTGGACCACACCGGATGCTTGTGCAGCACGTATGCCATCTAATATGACATTTACATACGCTACAACGTGTACGCCTCGCAAGCGGTGTGACATTTAATATGACATTTACATACGCTACAACGTGTACGCCTCGCAAGCGGTGTGACATTTAATATGACATTTACATACGCTACAACGTGTACGCCTCGCAAGCGGTGTGACATTTAATATGACATTTACATACGCTACAACGTGTACGCCTCGCAAGCGGTGTGACATTTAATATGACATTTACATACGCTACAACGTGTACGCCTCGCAAGCGGTGTGACATTTAATATGACATTTACATACGCTACAACGTGTACGCCTCGCAAGCGGTGTGACATTTAATATGACATTTACATACGCTACAACGTGTACGCCTCGCAAGCGGTGTGACATTTAATATGACATTTACATACGCTACAACGTGTACGCCTCGCAAGCGGTGTGACATTTAATATGACATTTACATACGCTACAACGTGCACGCCTCGCAAGCGGTGTGACATTTAATATGACATTTACATACGCTACAACGTGTACGCCTCGCAAGCGGTGTGACATTTAATATGACATTTACATACGCTACAACGTGTACGCCTCGCAAGCGGTGTGACATTTAATATGACATTTACATACGCTACAACGTGTACGCCTCGCAAGCGGTGTGACATTTAATATGACATTTACATACGCTACAACGTGTACGCCTCGCAAGCGGTGTGACATTTAATATGACATTTACATACGCTACAACGTGTACGCCTCGCAAGCGGTGTGACATTTAATATGACATTTACATACGCTACAACGTGTACGCCTCGCAAGCGGTGTGACATTTAATATGACATTTACATACGCTACAACGTGCACGCCTCGCAAGCGGTGTGACATTTAATATGACATTTACATACGCTACAACGCGCGATGCGCACGCCATACGTGCTGCATTGCATTCAGTGTGGCTCGGCCTTAATTATATAATATAATAGATCGTGAAGTGAATTTTCTTTGGTAAATATTATATATTATTGGTACCTAAATCTTTTAAGCCGACTTATTCATACGATGTATGGCTTATAAAATAAATAAAACGTCAAAATTAATCTATACGAACGTGTTTCACGATGTGTCAAATAAAAGACAACAAATGCTATTGAAAGTCAGCCATATTTGTTAACCGACCTCGTTTTTTTATTTATTAGTATGACTAAAACTGGATATTTACTATACAGGGTGGGAATGAGTATACCGGCAGACTTTACCGACTCTATCAACCATTACGATGAACTTTCAGTATGGGACCAACATCGAAATATCTTTAAAAAAAAATTAACCCCTCATACAAAGTCACTGATTAGTTAAAGCTCAATAGTATGGAAAAGTCAATTTTTCATGTACGTTTTCGATGTTGGTCCCATACTGAAAGTTCATCGTAATGGTTGGTAGACTCGGTCGGTAGCGGGAAAGATCGTCGTTCCGTTCCACCCAGCAGTGTTATTCACTAAGGAAACCGCCTTGCTGTCAGCGCTGCGGTAGCGTCCGAGCCTAAAAATGGTATTCACTAATGTACTTTAAACGACACTAGTGCTCGGCAACGAATGCGGCGTGAGCTGGAACTACACTGCGTCCAGCGTTTGACGTTTAATGTACGAACTTCGTATTCTCTAACGAAAAGCAGCGACGAACTCGCCCACAACCTCGCTCACAGCCTCGATTCCTAATGTCAAATCAAACAGCTAAGATTTTAGACAAGGCTGTCTCAACGTCGAGCTCGTTGACGAACGCAGCGTCGAATGTGTGGATAAGAGAATAGCATAGCTGTATTTGTATAGCAAGCTTAAGATGACTAGACATGGTCTATGCGACATAGGTAACCCTTCAGGTATTGCATGTAGGTGTTGATATTGTCTGTAGGTAGTGCAACAGGGGTGAACGTGCTTCGCATTCACCCGCCCGGACATGACTGTGCATAATATATTTAAATGTCGAGGAATAGGGAAACCTACTGGAGTCTAGCCACTAGCTACTAATAATTTGCACACCCATAGTATGATCCAAAGGGAGGTATGATCTAAATTTCCAGGCGAAAAAATATGTAAAGGTGCATTCAGACCAAACGAGCATTCGCTATTAGGGTGGATCGATTTTTTTATTTTCGGATAATCATAAAATAATCTTTACGAATCGATACTATGCGGCTAGAAAAACAAAAAATATTATGACCATTTTAGGATATTTTATCATTATGGACCCCATATAGAAGCCCGAAGGTCAGCCTTATTTTTAAGGTTTTTTTAAGAAAACTCGGATGAGCTAGGATATTTTCTGTTTTAATTTTATGGATAAACAAAATAAGATTGTCTTTCATAAATTGAAGGTTTGTGTGATGTAATTATATGAAAATTGTTCGCAGTATCTCCAAAAAATAATTCTCAACTTTGAGGCTCTTGGGGCAGTACTTCCCGAATGATTATCGGAAAAAGATATATTGTTGAAAAAGTTACTTTTTAGACAGGTTATTCCTATAGGGCCGCGTTTCAGAAAATCCTGAAAAAAAATTTTGGTCCATACATTGAAGTATGAAAAAAAAATTTTTTTTCGGATTTTTGGAACCGCAGGCCAATAGAATGATAGTCGTAAAAAGTAACATTCTTTAACAATATACCTTTTTCCGATATTCATTTGGCAAGTACTGCCCCAAGAGCCTCAAAGTTGAAAACCAGTTTTTGCCGATACTGGTTATAATTTTCATATAATTAAAGGTCTCTGCCCACTAGACCGTAGCATACCATGACCGTAGCATGAACGTATCAGACAAAAAAATATTCTTTGTATGGAAAAGTATGAGACTATGCCCACTAGGACGTTCCGTCGCCGGCCAACACCGTCGCGTGCCATGCACGGACCGGCAAGAATTGTCGGCGAGAATATTTTGCCGGCCCCGACACGCTACGTGCATGGCACGCAACGTTGCCGGTACGGTGTGCGCAGGCGGCGAAACGGTGAGCATACGGGTTCTATTTACATTTTTGTATAGTATTTACAATTTTTATCCAAAACTCACCAAATTTTTCACTTTTGATAGTGAGTAATAATTTTCTTATGGCAAAACGACGCAAACAATATAATCAGCATCGCTATTTTCTGAAAAAAAAACTTACTTAATTGATTGTAAACCCGCAAAACGAAGATTTTCATCGAGATCGAAAAATATTACTTCGTTTCTTACAAACAAAATAATTAAATCAAATATCATTTCATGACATTGATAAGTGTAATTTAAGACTTTAATAATATTAAAGATAAATAAGCACATTCCGCCATATAAATGTATAAGTAGCATAACTGACGATTCGAAAGTGCTCGTTGCTAAGCCTACTCAATAAATAATTTTTGACTTTGACTTGACTCAGTAACAACTCTAGTACTTCAATGGATTTCGATCGCAGTTTACGATGTCTGCCCAGAAAAATAGGTGTAGAAATAAACTCCTAGGAAAATACTAGCAGAGCGATAGTAGTCTAAAGGGCGCGAAAACAATTTGAAACTGAAAAAACTGTGACAATGGAACGATAACGACGGATATGAATCGCTCATACTACGGGGATGATACGTAGTTGCGACGGGGATGATACGTGGTTGCGACGCGGATGCAACGGTCACTAAACGGGCTTAGCACGGATATGAAACGATGTACACACGTTATAGTGGGCATAGTAGTCCGTGTCGTCTCACATTCCGTGTCTGATACGTTCATGCTACGGTCATGGTATGCTACGGTCTAGTGGGCAGAGACCTTAAATTGTGCAAATTCTAAATTTATGACAAATAATGTTATTTTGTTTCTACATAAAAATAAAACCGAAAATATCAACGAACTACTGACTTTTCTTAAGAAAACCTTAAAAATAGAGTCGATTTTTGGGCCTATAAACGAAGTACAAAATAAAAGTAAATCCAAAAATGATCATAATATTTTTTGTTTCTCTAGCCACGAAGTATCGATCCATAAAGATTATTTTATGAATTTCCGAAAATAAAAAAATCGATCCACCCTATTCGCTATTCTATCCCCCGCTCTACGAAATCGACCAATCACGTTTTGTGTAACGATCGAATTTCGTAGAGTAGGGGGTTAGAATAGCGAATGCTCGTTTGGTCTGAATACACCTTAATACAGTCGTGTCAGTCTTTCTAATGTGCACAACGAAAAATGAGGGAAAAGACACATAATATTATCGACGAAAAAATTAGGAATAAAATCTTCGGTTATGTCCTTCTTGTAAATAATATTTATCTTATTTCTTGGATAAATACATTTTTCATAATATGTAATAACAATCAATAATAATTGGGTGTGGTATTTAAATGATAAAAAAATGCTTACCGTATTAAATCTATTATTTCTAGGTTTATGTCGAAATTGTGACTTTTATTCATCATTTTATTTAAATTGTGTAAAAGTGTTAGTTTAATTAGAGTGACAGAGAGAGACTTCAATCTTACAATGTTTTTTTTTGTACCGGTAATTTTGGGTGACATTAGCCCTATGGGGTATTACATTGCCCACACGAAAAAACCACTTTGACTTAAATAAATACGTATAAAGATTGCATCTTACATTTTAACTACCATCTTACATTTAACCAAATAATCTTGTTTAAATTCAATTATTAATTTGCCAAGATGGATTTTTTTAGATGGGCAATGTTATTCCCTAGGGCTAATGTAAATGTAAACCGATTTTACGGTATTACTTATACAAACATTTTGCACTTTAACTGCATCTATACAATTTTTTTTTATTTTACTGCATACATATTTGAAATCTTTATTTAGAAATATTTACAATTTATCGATACAAGTCCTTTTTTGGTATCCTTTTCAATCCTATAAAATGTAGAGCTCTTAATTAACTAACATCTTCACAGCGAATAAACAATGCAAATTAGTTTTCGAAATTCGCTGGTATCAAACTGTTACAAGAACGCAGAGTTAAAGATAATCTCAAAAGTGCTTAAGTAAGTGGATAAAAAAGATAAAATAAAATTAAACGAAAGCATACACCTTCACGGTTGTTACGGATCACAAGAGAAACACGCAGCGTCCGTGTTAAATCGCTCTGCTACCCAAGTGTACTCCCTCAGACAAGCCTCACCCGAAAGCTAAAAATAGCCGTCTCTAACAATAACCCAAACATTCATTGCGCGGCCTATACGGCATCAACAAGTTTCCAACGTACAAAACCAGCAGTGAGCATCGAAGCGTAATTCACTAAAGCGATGAAGTTGGTATTGTGGTTGGTAGCGGATTAACCGGCGAGGCGTATCGCGATGGCGGAGAGGGGAGCGGGGCGTCGAGCGAGAAAGGTATAGCGGGCAGCGGGAGCGGGAGCGAGTGAGCAAGCCACGCGCGCCGGCGGGCTTTAGTTCCGCGCAATCCGCGCTCCGCGACGCTCGCGTCCATGCGCCCGCCTCCGCTGTCGCGCCCGCTACAATGAAGGCTAAAGGAATGCGATCAAAGAATATGGACAAGCTGATAGCCGCTGTTCAGGCTAGGGAATGTCTGTGGGATAAAAGCTACAGAGGACATAGGAACCGTTTTAAGTTGGAGCGGTACTGGAACGAGGTGGCTGCAGAAGTGGGGACGAGCAGTGAGTATTGCGGGTGAACGCCCGCGACCGCGTCCGCCATTTTTGTTTGTTGTTGCTAGCGAGTTGCGCAGAGCGGATGGGTGTGCGCTAATGTATGCGTTATGTAATTTGAATGCAGGACGTAGGATTTGCATTTTATACATATGTAAATACTTTTGTTTTAAGTTGAAACTAGGTAGGTATACGATAACTGTGTATGAAACGATTTTATAATTTTGGTCAATCAAGACGAAAATTAATTTCTTTATTATCGCGATTGGATTTGGCAGGTGGCGAGTTTAGTTTACCGTCAAAACATTACCGGTTCGATTCCGGTTTTGAGCATTCAATTATTTTGAAGTAGAGAGTAGAGTTATATTCTTTGACAGGTACATAATTCCATTGCTTATTAACTTTTTTAAATGTTTAGGTACTCATAGAACTAAATGTTTTGAAAAAGTCTTTAGGTTGGTAGGTACCTAGTTTTGTAGTAGCTTTTTGTCACAAAGTCATAGGTTCATTATTTTATGCAATGTTTATGATTATGAATAACCTCATTAACGTTAAATAAATATAGGTATCAGATAAGTCGATGATAAAATCATCGGTACCTACTTATCTGTCATTAGATATTTTTTAGTTATAAGAAAGGGACGCTAACAATATTTAACAGAAATGTTATGATGAATAAGGTGTTTTTTTAAGGTTCCGTAGTAAACAAGGAACCTTAGGTATAGTTTCGCCATGTCCGTCTGTCCGTCTCATAGCTCAGTGGCCGTTAGTACCTATTAATCATGCCGACATAGTGGCAGAATAAAATAAAGAAAAAATGTTTTATTCGGGTACCACCCCTACCTGTAAAGTGGGGATACTTTGTTTATTTTGCTGTAAGCCTATAGTATGGGTATCATTAAATAGGTCTCTTCAAAATAATATTTTTGGAGATAACCGCTCCAGAATAAAAAAAAATGTGCCCCCCCTCTATTTTTTGATCCGTGAGTCTTAAAAATATGAGAAAAATCATGAATGACTTATAGAATACTTTAAAATAAAACAATTTCGAACATAATTCCAGCCATTTTTGAACGGAATTACGGAACCCAACACTGAGCATGGCCCGACATAATTTTGGCCGGGTTTAAATATTTTCGATGACATAAAATATTAATAGTTTCAATACTCATTATAATTTCAATAGATAACTACGTCTCTTTTGACTTGTAGATACTGTACCTACTTTCAACATTCTTCTCAAATCACGGAACCTACAGGAAATTCTATTTAAATTATTTTGTAGGTACTAAATATGTTAGGTGTCTATTAGTTTTTTAGATTAGATAGAATAGAGATAGAAATTTTAAACTTTGAGGCACACGCATTTTCTTAGGCGTTTATGTAGATAATTATCTTATCTCTGCTTTATGAAGGCTCTGCTCTAGATATTTTCATACGTCCCATACTAACCTTCTTAAATAAATCACTACTCTCTCATTCCAGGCCTAAACTGCCGTAAGCGATGGAAGAACCTAAAAGACCAATGCCGCAAAGAAATGAAAAAGAACCCCAACGAGTCCGAATGGCCCCACTTTCCAAAACTGAAGTTCATCCATCATCAGTTCCTTACAGAAGATGACGAAGACGAGGCAGATACCAACGATGAAGTCTACAATGCTCTTGACGAGTCTATAAAAAGACCAAAACTGGGATACACTATGAGGAAAAAGTTCTTAATGAATAAAAGACGCACTATAGATGTGGATATGAATAAGCTGATAGAGTTGGTCCAAGCGAGGGATATAATTTGGAATAGACAGCTAAAGGGGCATCATAATTGGTACAAGTTGGATGAGAGTTGGAAGGAGATTGCTCAAGAGTTGGGAGTTACACGTAAGTATACTTACCTATATAATATACGTGCCAATATGTACATAATTAAAAGATTATCTTATATCATAATTGACTCGTACTTGTCTCAAAATCAAAGAACGGTAATCTTAGCTCTATCGTGTACTGTAACAAGAGTAGTAGTAGTAGTATATAAATCACTTAATTGCACACAGAATAAGTTACAACACAGTTATAAATAATTGTAGGTTCAAAGGCAAACTTATCCCTATAAGGGATCTCTTCCAGACTTTGAAACACACGCTAACATTTGAGAAATTGAGTGGACATTCGAAAGTACTTATCAAGGTTCACTTACTTAAGTAAATTTGTAGTTGGCACAGTTGAGACTCACTTCAACACCGTTTAATAATTAACCTAGAAGCGCTAGAATTGCACAACTTGAAAATAGCCATGCAAAATGGAACCTGAGACCTTTTAGGTCCACTGCCGTAAATAAACTGTCTAAACTATTCCGACCCGTCCATGCAACACCGCATTTGGCCAAGTTTCTCGCTATTCTATATTTAAAGCTCTCAATAATTCACTTGCAGGCGACGAAGCGCGACTTAAGTGGAAATACCTCCGAGACCAAGCCAGAAAAGAGGTCAGAAAACAGGATTCCGAATGGGAATATTTACCTAAACTGCAATTCCTTACTAACCAATTCAACGACTATGAAGAGACCCAAACTGAGGACCATTTCGCTGATGCACAAGATTTTGAACCGCCAGAGCAAAGCAGCAGTTATTACAATATTGACCCTGAGCCGGAACCAACTAATGTCAGCGTGAAAGATGACGAATTTGACGAGTTTGACACTAAACCTATTATCATGGAGACTGACTTTTACGATGATGATGACGAAGTCCCGAAGAGCCCTGGGACGACGGCTGGGCAGGATGCAGAGCCAGCGAAGGATGAGGACATAGGGTTCTTCAATAGTTTGTTGCCTCATGTGAGGAAGCTTGGACCGGCTAAGAAACTGATGCTAAGAATGAAGATCCAGGAGTTAGTTTATAATACTGTGTACAATGAAACGTAGGATTTTTTTTAATATTAGGAATATTTTGATTTCAATAGCAATGTCTCAAAAGAACTATCTTGTAAAATCAAGGTCTATCTTTAGACATATCGCACAACTAGATCAGAACAATATTAATTCAATATTCATGTATTTTTTGCGAAGGATATAATAATACATATACGAGATCTATGAACTCGGTAGTTTAACAAAAAAAAAAGAATATTGAGTTAGTCTTGGTTTGATCAAGCTAGGTGTACGATATTTGAATAATATCTTCCTGAATTCCAATACTTTAAGACAAAGAGCATTTCGATATTTTATTACAAAGTAAAACAACTGTATATTGTTCATCCAGGTGTAAAATTACTTACCTAAGTAAGACTACACTTAATAAGCGTTATGGCGGAAGTATCATCATCTTTTCATTTGAATGATCGTTCATATCGTAATTAGGTATTCAATAGTCAGACTTGTCTCAAAATAACGATAGGCTAGTGAACTTAGAGGATGTTCAAATGGGCTACCTATAGGATAGGTTGGTCTACTTTCAGGAATTAATAATGTATGAAATGCATGGAGTCATTAGGTACCTAATATCATTACTTATTTACATGATTGGTAAATTACAGACGTGTCTGCCCTGCTGCCGTGAACTTCGAAATTCGTATATTTCGAAGTTCGAGGAACGCCAAATTCGAAAACGCCAACGCCTTCGTTGGATTGGCAGAGATAAACCCTCATTAGAGTAACAGAGACAAATTCTCGAAATTTACGGATTTCGAAGTTCGTCGGTAGAGTCAATGGTATTTGGTACTGAGAAAATCGAAGTTCCGTATTCTTCACTATCTTTCGCTCGAATATGTAAATGCGATAGATACGCAAATAAACGACCATAAAAAAGAAACGTTAATGCTTAAACAATGTTTATAAATTATAGAACCATAAACAACACCTAAAGATGTTACTATGCACATTTTTCAGCAAGACAGACGCAGATTAAAGAATTGATTGATTGTTAAATTCAATGACATTTCTGACCGAAGTATAAGGTGGGCCAGTACTAAGCCTACTGGCCCACCACAGGATTAGTGCGACAATATGTCGTCGCGAGATAGCCTATCCATCCCTCTTTTATTGATATAGTTAGAAAAAAAAGATGAAAAACCTATCTCGCGGCGACATACTGACATACCAATCATGTGCTAAGCATACAGTGATAAGATAAATTCAATTTTGTCTCTACCTCCTTTGTTAAAATGCATTTACATAACAAGTACCTACTATTAGGTACTTAATGCATAACATAATAAATTTTGATGTTTTTGAGTCATATATCTACTTGCCACCTGAATTCTAAAATAGGTAAGATGGAAAAACATTCGACGAACGATGAAAAGTGTCGAATAGTATTCCAAATAATTTAGTTAATTTTATTGCGTATATTATTTTTATAATTATGTCACTATTGTATTAAGGTATACATATGTATACATACCTACATAATATACATTGATCGGTTTGGATTCCCCCGGCGGGTCTCCTATAGTAACTTAAAAAATAAACTTTGATTATTTATACGTATTTCCATGCAATTTGCCATGTTTCTTCTTGTGTGTAATATAATAGTATTATTTTTTTTATAGTTACGCCCGTAATTTTTTATACACGAAATCCCGCGATGGAGAATCCAAAAACCGATCACTGATCACTCGTCACTATTTAGATAAAAATCTAATTTTATCCTCGTAAGGCCAATTCTATTTTTAGGACAAGTGAAATAATATCCCAGTGTCCTAAAAAAGGACATTCTATTTTTAATTTTGGGACTTACAAAATAAAATTCATTTTTCTTTGAAAAATATGACGTCATGGGCCGTTATGAGTAAATTTTGCTGTCTTAAAAATAGGACCTTGGGTCTTACGAGGATATTCGATTTTAGGTCAAAAACATAACCTGTGTTTGTTCAATTAGATACAAATGTCCCTTTTTAAACTTTAATTTGTAACAAATTACATTTTATTCATAACAAGGTAAAGCCTTTTATTTTACAGTCCTACATGTAAAAGCCGTGTAAAATGTTGGCCGTGTGGTGACGGCAGTAAGAATACATTTGTCACCACCCCAACTCCTCCTGCGGGTGTCGTAAGAGCCGACTAAGGGATTGAAGTGTCACTGAGCATTATTTGATAAAAGATTGATGATGGGCAGCAGCGTCATCATAGTGGAAAGTGGACACATTACTGCGATCGCCAATCCGCTTGCACAGCGTGGCGATTATGGGCATTTACCTCCTAATGCGTCTCTACGCATAGTTAATAGGAGAGGCCTACGTCCAGCAGTGGACTATCATAAGCTGATGATGACATGTAAAAGTGCATGTCATTTTGAATGAATATTCTGAAACGATAATTGTCATCCATATTTGCAGCTGAGTGTACATTCCTAACATTTTCTCTAATTAATATACAGATGTAGAGCATAATCTATTCCCTTTACATTTTTGCGGAAAAACTTCCCTTGTATATTGTATTATCATATCAGCCGAAAGACGTCCACCGCTGAACATAGGCCTCCCCAAAAGATTGCCACAATGACCGGTCCGGTGCCACCCGCATCTAGGGACTCCTGCGACCTTTACCAGGTCATCAGTCCATCTTGTCGGGGGCCTACCCAAGCTGCGCCTTCCGGTACGTGGCCGCCACTCGAGAACCTTCCCGCCCAACGGCCATCGGTTCTACGCGCAATGTGCCCCGCCCACTGCCACTTCAGTTTAGCGATTCGGAGAGCTATTTCGGTTACTTTGGTTCTGCTGCGGATGGTCTCATTTTTAATCCGATCTCGCAGAGAGACTCCTAGCATAGCCCTCTCCATTGCCCTTTGGGTGACTTTGAGCCAACAATGGGTCTCATAAGAAGGCTCAATGTTACCCAAGTTAACAGCACATAAATTACTTTCAATATACGTTTTGCAAACCCACGGCTAGGCAAACGCTGCGTAAGACGTCCACCCACAAGATGGACAGACGACCTTATGAAGGTCGCCGGGACACGCTGGATGCAGGTCGCATCTAACCGGTACATGTGAAGGTCCAGAGGGGAGGCCTATGTTCAGCAGTGGACGTCTTATGGCTGAGATGATGATGATGATGATACGTTTTGCCGCACTTCACAAAATAGATTTTCGTTTGTGTTAAACTCCATTTGCAAATAACCAAATCAAGGAAGCGGGCCCTATTTCAAAAGCTGGTTTTAAACTATTACATCAACATCATTATCGGCTGTTTTGACTTGAACTGCCCACGAGTTGTTATTGTTTACTATTGGTGCTCTAAATATACTGGTTCCTTTCGGTTTTCAGAACTAACTTCTCTAATTGACAGACCATTTTTGTAAACAGGATATTTTTGATTTGGAGCGATTCATTGTAAACAGTCAGTATAAAATAATATTTTATTCATGAAAATATGTTTTCACATTCAGTTTGTTGAGTCATCGTCGACTTCTCTTATTTTTTTTTTTTTTTTTTTTTTTTTAATTTATTTATTCACTATAATTAAATACAATAATTGATTACAAAGAAGCCACTACTGTAAACCTCTAGGGTTTATGTAATAGTTGGCGAGATCGCGCGAATCGATCCGATTTAGTTAATACATTGGTACCTTCTTATTTCCTGTTAAGCCGTAATTGTATCCTCCTCATGTTTTCTAATGCCGATCTTATGTGTACGTCATAAGGATTAGGTTACAATGGCGGCTCTTGCAGGTTATCGGTAAACTTAAATTAATAATCGTTATGTAGACCTAGTCTTAATGAAATCTTTATACACATTTAATTGTAGGTTACTCTTTGCTTAGGTAGTATTTTTTTAGTATTGGCGTACATTTGTTGCGTCTTTCTATTATATTAACAAGGTCATGCAGTAGGTAGGCAGGTAAGGTGTTTAGTATCTGAGGGAGTAGAAAATCTATGA
>JALPQI010020429.1:0-16028 GCA_025490895.1 Thaumatotibia leucotreta | reverse complement strand
GAAGTCGCCAGCTCTTCGGTCTCTAGTTACATCAACCAGACGTTTCGCGATCTCAGCAAACAATTTGCGTGCGCTGGGGCCCCAAGAACCTAAAGTTTCTACGCCAAACGGTACAAAATCGTACTCTTTGCCGAGGCCCTTATATTTATTACGTTTTAAAAATTCGGCATTTTCAGCCGCAGCGGCTGCCTTAAACGTAGTTCGTTGAAGATGGGACGGTGCCAGGGTATCTACGCAAGTAGCATCCCATACCAACATCCGTCCCAAGCTCCAAGGAACCAAAGACACACCATCAGGTCTCTTGCCATCATCCCTAATAATACCAGTAGGCTCAAGAAGAGCAGGTACGTTGATCGTGGCAAGAGACCTGCGGATTATGTCGTTAAGCGTCGCATGTCTGGAAATACGGCCTGCGCTTTTTTGACAACTTAGTCCGTGGTGTCCCAGTCGGTCCACGTCTGTGCCACAACAGCATAAGTGAGGGGTACATACCGCGGCCCCGAGTCTCAGGCCGGTTGCGAGCCTAAGAGAGGCCGGATCCAGGAAAGTACCAGTACTAGCCGAAGGATGGGCATGCAGCCAGTAACCAGCTTCCCGGGTTCCGACCGCCAAAAGTCTCGCACGATCCGGACCTGCAGAGCTGCTTAGAAGAGAATTGTATGTTAGATCACAATACACATTGTCCCAGCTCCTTTGCGATTTTTGGTTGTCAGGAAAATTTTTAGAAGGGCAAGCAATTTTGAATGCATTTTTGGCGTCCTCCAAACCCGCAGTCTCACAGTTAATAGGCAGAGCCCTTAGGATCTTTCCTGTGAGATCAGACGTGCTGTGGACGGATGCCAAAAATGCAGGAGAAGCCACACATGAAATTTTTCGTATCCCTAAACCCCCATACCGAATAGGGAGGGATGCTTGGGACCAGGAACGCTCCGTTAGCTGAATATTTAGAATTTTTTCTATGGTAATTTTGATTAAGTCGTCTAAAGGTGTTAATAAATTAATATTTTTCCAGAACGGACAGCAACGGAGCACGTATGTCAATTTAGGGACAAAAAGACAAAACTTAAGAATCGCAAGAGCATAATGAGGGCTAATTTCGAGTAGACGATTTGCGTGATTTTGGAATTTAGAAATCGAGTTAGAAATGTAATCGGGAAAGGATTCTTCAAAAATAGGAGAACCCAGGAGGCAAAGTGAATATTTGTCTACTATTTTTATACCAGGAGTCAGACAATCAAATTTGGATTTTAAAACAGTCAAACTATAGGAAGTCTTTTGAATAAAGAGTTCGCATTTACTATAATTTAGTTCTAAACCAATATTTTCAAAATTAGTTTTGATAAGAGACAAATCGGACAGTACGGTATCCACGTCACCTCCTAGGGTCCCATCGTCTAGATACCAGACATTAAATTTAGATTTAATTTTTTGTATTATGTGATTTATGGCTAAACTGAAAATTGCTGGCCCAAGGGGGTCACCTTGCTGACATCCCACCTCAGATGATAATTGGTGGGACTTGTATAGTCATTTAGATGGATCTGCATAGCAGAGATAAAGGTAGTTATAGAGTTCGGGAATTTGTTCCTTTACTTCTGCCAGCAAAGTGTCCCTATTTACCTTTAGTATAAATTATAAATATAAGAACGTATTGTGAAAACACAAATCAAATTATTTATTAACTAAATATTTTGATTTGTGCTTTTTATTTTTCCCCATTAGTCACACTACTTAAAACTATATAAATTATTAATATTCGATGTCATAATAATTATACCAAAGAAAAAATTACCAAGATCACCATGGAGATGATCACCCCACAAATAAAAAGCACAAATCAAAATTTTTAGTTCATAAATAATTTGAATTTTGTTTTCATAATACGTTCCTATACGAGTAGTATAATTTAAAACCGTGGAAACAAATAATAGTTAAACACTACGTATTCGGAAACGGGGAAACCCGGTCTCAGTTACGAGTAGGTATATATTATAATATTCATGTTACTCTTAAGTACCTACATATTATCATCTGTCAGATGAAGTTAAATAAAATAAGTAAAAAAAGTTTTAAGTTAAACGGTTTTTATTGCACCAAAAACTAGAAAATAAAAATTAGTTATAACTAACCGTAGATGCTACTATCTGTAGATTAGTCACGTGAAACTATTTTCACTGTAGTCTTACCAAGTCGAATGCTGAAAGCCACGTTTAGCCTATATGACAGTGGATTAAGCGTTACCAAATCGGAAACTTTTACTAAACTGAAATAAAAACGTGGGGCGTACGCAATTGTGATTAAGTCACTATAGTTATTTAAGAACACACATAGAAATCAAGACAGCAATGTGTAATAAGTTTTGTTCTTGTAAAGCTACAATTACATATTTTGAACTTGTATGTTTCTTTATAATAACGCCCCACGTTTTTATTTTAGTTTGGTAAAAGTTTCCGATTTGGTAACGCTTAATCCACTGACATATAGGCTAAACGTGGCTTTCAGCATTCGACTTGGTAAGACTACAGTGAAAATAGTTTCACGTGACTAATCTACAGATAGTAGCATCTACGGTTAGTTATAACTAATTTTTATTTTCTAGTTTTTGGTGCAATAAAAACCGTTTAACTTAAAACTTTTTTTACTTATTTTATTTTCAAGTTTTTAGTGCAATTGTTAAGTTAATTTCCGATACTATACCTACTTATTCTAGATATCTTAGATCAAAGAAATTGTTTGTAATATATAATACAATTATGCGTGCTCAGTAGCGTTTATACTCTCGCGCTTTCATCACAAATCACGACACATAGTTATGTAAACGTAATGGACATTATTTTATGTGTAACGGGAGGCGAATCCCTGCTGAATAGATATTTTTAGAAATCCGACACTAAAAAAATATGATTAAATATCTCTATCGACAAATCAAAACCAAAGGCTGGGCGTGGTTAACGTAAGCTTGAATGCCCGAAGTGTCTTAAATGGACGTGTTATTCATACAATAAGTACCTTAGATAACAGAGATCTGACAATAAGGAATATATCAATCAATTTTGTTTATTGGGTAAATCAAGTTTAATTTTTTATTTTATTTTATTTTATTTTATTTTATTTATTTTATTAATTTGGGGCATCAACAGCAGTACATGAAAAATTTACAAAAACTGAATGTACAGTAAACAAAGCCAATAAAAGATGTCCACAAAAATACAATGAACATGCAATACGTAACAAGATATAGCGTGCGCATTTATACTAACTAACATTATCAACATAAGTTTCAGTTATATTGTTTAAAGTTTAAATTACACATTACACAAGTCGAATTTCGAGACTATAAAATATAAACTCATTCTCTCAGTCGACCAACCGGAGAACCGCAGGTCTGACGGAAAGTCCGACGCGAACCGAGGCATATAAGGGTCAATCCATGCAATCTATCAACCGGAGGGTCATAGGCCCGACGGCACTATGGCGAGCACTACGTGAATCCGAGAGACTCACACTTTCTGTCTATCAACTGGAGGACCCCAGGTCCGAGTGCACGTCCTAGGCAAACCACCTGTGCTGGCAGCCTATCAACCGGAGGGCGGCAGGCCCGACGACACGCCCTACGCGAACCCGAGGGGTATACTCATACTCTCAGTCTCATCAACCGGATGACTGCAGCTCCAACGGCACGCCCTACGCGAACCCGAGGGGTATATATATTCATACTCTCAGTCTCATCAACCGGATGACTGCAGATCCAACGGCACGCCCTACGCGAACCACTCACGCTGTCACTCTATCAGCTGGAGGGCCGCAGGCCCGACGGCCCGCCCTACGCGAGCCACTCACGCTGTCACTCTATCAGCTGGAGGGCCGCAGGCCCGACGGCTCGCCCTACGCGACCCACTCACTCTGCAACTCTATCAGCTGGAGGGCCGCAGGCCCGCCGGCTCACCCTACGCGACCCACTAACCCTGTCACTCTATCAGCTGGAGGGCCGCAGGCCCGACGGCTCGCCCTACGCGACCCACTAACCCTGTCACTCTATCTGCTGCAGGGCCGCAGGCCCGCCGGCTCGCCCTACGCGACCCACTAACCTTGTCACTCTATCTGCTGGAGGGCCGCAGGCCCGCCGGCTCGCCCTACACGACCCACTCACCCTGTCACTCTATCAGCTGGAGGGCCGCAGGCCCTCCGGCTCGCCCTACGCGACCCACTAACCCTGTCACTCTATCAGCTGGAGGGCCGCAGGCCAGACGGCTGGCCCTACGCGACCCACTCACCCTGTCACTCTATCAGCTGGAGGGCCGCAGGCCCGACGGCTCGCCCTACGCGACCCACTCACCCTGTCACTCTATCAGCTGGAGGGCCGCAGGCCCGACGGCTCGCCCTACGCGACCCACTCACCCTGTCACTCTATCAGCTGGAGGGCCGCAGGCCCGACGGCTCGCCCTACGCGACCCACTAACCCTGTCACTCTATCAGCTGGAGGACCGCAGGCCCGACGGCTCCCACTACGCGACCCACTCACCCTGTCACTCGTATCAGCTGGAGGGCCGCAGGCCCGACGGCTCGCCCTACGCGACCCACTAACCCTGGCACTCTATCAGCTGGAGGGCCGCAGGCCCGACGGCTCGCCCTAAGCGACCCACTTACCCTGTCACTCTATCAGCTGGAGGGCCGCAGGCCCGACGGCTCGCCCTATGCGACCCACTCACGCTGTCACTCTATCAGCTGGAGGGCCGCAGGCCCGACGGCTCGCCCTACGCGACCCACTAACCCTGTCACTCTATCAGCTGAAGGACCGCAGGCCCGACGGCTCGCCCTACGCGACCCACTCACCCTGTCACTCTATCAGCTGGAGGGCCGCAGGCCCGACGGCTCGCCCTACGCGACCCACTAACCCTGTCACTCTATCAGCTGGAGGGCCGCAGGCCCGACGGCTCGCCCTAAGCGACCCACTTACCCTGTCACTCTATCAGCTGGAGGGCCGCAGGCTCGACGGCTCGCCCTATGCGACCCACTCACGCTGTCACTCTATCAGCTGGAGGGCCGCAGGCCCGACGGCTCGCCCTACGCGACCCACTAACCCTGTCACTCTATCAGCTGGAGGACCGCAGGCCCGACGGCTCGCCCTACGCGACCCACTCACCCTGTCACTCTATCAGCTGGAGGGCCGCAGGCCCGACGGCTCGCCCTACGCGACCCACTAACCCTGTCACTCTATCAGCTGGAGGGCCGCAGGCCCGACGGCTCGCCCTAAGCGACCCACTTACCCTGTCACTCTATCAGCTGGAGGGCCGCAGGCCCGACGGCTCGCCCTATGCGACCCACTCACGCTGTCACTCTATCAGCTGGAGGGCCGCAGGCCCGACGGCTCGCCCTACGCGACCCACTAACCCTGTCACTCTATCAGCTGGAGTACCGCAGGACCGACGGCTCGCCCTACGCGACCCACTCACCCTGTCACTCTATCAGCTGGAGGGCCGCAGGCCCGACGGCTCGCCCTAAGCGACCCACTTACCCTGTCACTCTATCAGCTGGAGGGCCGCAGGCCCGACGGCTCGCCCTATGCGACCCACTCACGCTGTCACTCTATCAGTCGTGACCCTATGAGTCTATCAGCCGGAAGGCCGCAGTAATAACATACGGTACTAAACCGTGGTCGCTTACAATGGGCCTCATAAGAAGGCTCAAAGTCACCCAAAGGGCAATGGAGAGGCCTATGCTAAGAGTCTCTCTGCGAGATCGGATGAGAAATGAGACCATCCGCAGCAGAACCAAAGTAACCGATATAGCCCTTCGAATTTCTAAACTGAAGTGGGCGGGGCTCGTCGCGCGTGGAACTGATGGCCGTTGGGGCGGTAAGGTTCTCAAGTGGCGGTCACGTACCGGAAGGCGCAGCGTGGGTAGACCCCCACAAGATGGACTCATGACCTGGTGAAGGTCGCTGGATGCAGGTGGCACAGGGCCGGTCCTTGTGGTAATCTTTAGGGGAGGCCTATATTCACCAGTGAACGTCTTTCGGCTGATATGATGATGATGATGATAATTAAGCCCGTATGTTTCTACCAAATATCTAAAGCAGTACTTCAAAATCTACATATCGCTAAACCTAGCGGTTGTGGCAGGCAGTAACACTGGAGTATCAGATTTGAGGAGTTGGACTGGAGTTAGTATTAAATTTGCATGTTTCTACTTAATATCAAAAGAACTTCTTTAAAATCAAGATATCGATAAAAGATAAACCTTGCGGTTATTGTAGGCAGTACTGCAGCATCAGGAGTGAGGAGTTGGAAGTCAAGATCAGGCTGTTAGAATTTGATTATGCCAAACATGCTATACTTTCATTTTCACGTGTCTAACACTCTCGGTTAAGGTAAGCAGTACGTCTGCAGCATCAGGCTTTGAGGATACAAGGATACAAATATTATAATATTGCATTGTCATGGGGACTTGATAAGAGTTCCAAATTTTATTGATTTCGGTGCAGTAGAAGTGGTTGAAAAATCGATCACAAGATTTGAAGCATCGACGACAGTTGATACGCGGTGAAGTTAATAAAAACCGTTTAAAAACCGTTTATTTTCCTCTAACAATTAGAATTAGACAAAAAACTGTTTTTGTCACCTCCAAAAGATCTACAAGTCTTAAGGTAAATAACCGTTGATTTCGTTATAAATAAATATAAGTGGTTTGTCTCGATTAAGTAAATGTAATAAGAGTAATTCAATAACGAGTTTTTTTATAAATTATCAAAAATATCCCTATTAAGAAGATGTTTATTATATGGATTCGAAAGTAACGGCTCGGATCCAGTGAGAAATCAGCTACAAAAATATTCAATCTCTTCTTTTTATTCTTCTGCCTGTACCGACAAAGTCTTTTTTTCTCTGTGGTTTCTTGAACGCTCAGGATCTTGACGATCAGGAGCACAGTTTTTTTACAATTGTTTTCCACGCTTTCTGTTTTGTGCCAGCAAAATCGCCCCCTGAAATTGAAGTCCGTAGTGTCACGAATCGCATCTCACCATCGTGTAGGCACCAACATACATAAAGTATCTTCTGCTGAATATTATTATGTTACCATGACACATCTACATTCAGGGGTTGATGTTGCTGGCACAAAACAGAAGGGGTGAAAAACAATTGTAAAAAACTGGGTTCCTGATCGTTAAGTTTATAGTATATTCTGCCTAATATTATTGTTACCATACCACATGGTTTTCTCAAGTGTTATTGTCAATTGAGTATAAAATAAAATAGGTACAAAATTTCTCCTCAGTCAGTCTTTCATCTTAGGATCGACAAAAATGTTGTACTGCAACATGCTCATTATATTTAATGACGCCATTAGGGCCTCCAATTGGTCACCTATGACTTAATGATATGCTAATGATTGTCACGATGGAAAATACCGGACATTTCCCACAGCATCGGTTTCCTGGCAATGACATCACGACCCGCGCCAAGGCTAGTTGCATCCTCTTCATTAAGTTTTTGCGTGATCTTATCTCTCTTGATTTGACAATTGTTGGCAAAAAATTAAGTACTTGAAATCTTATGTATGGGTTATGTGTTTTTGTTTTCATATTGTTGTTTGATTCTCGGTTTGCTTAATTTTAATGAAGTCTTATTTAATTGGGACGTATTAGTCGTAGTGTTCTGTTCTCCAATTGGATCGTATCTCTTGTACAAATGGGTCTGTAATACACTTTTCCCAAGACATTTGCATATCATTTCATTATTCTTACCATCATTATTTGTATTTCTTTATAATATCTATATAAGATGGAAAAAGAAAAACTAGAAGGTTACATTAGTACAAAGCATGATTTTTACCTGTCGTCTTCTCCTGTTTGAAGTATTTATACAGTGGACGATATATCGAGTTTTGGTGGTTTACCGCACGTCATAAGGTATTCTCTCTAACATTTTTATCATCGCCCTATCAGTCCAGCGGCACTTACACTTCGCTGTTCGCCTAATGCAGTCGCCGAATTAAAGTAGGTATGAGGTTGTTTGCATGCGGCAAACGATGAAATATATTTCCCGCATCTAAAGGGATATCAAGGGCTTTTTTTATCTGATCCGGAGCTGATGCCTTCAAATTTGCCTTACACTTAGGCAGTTATCCTGCACCTAGCTTGAAAATGAATTTGCACTTGCAAGTTGCAAGTCATTGCCACATGTTTCCAGAAGCAACTACAGGTAAGATGAATGATAAATATAATGCGTCTCTTTTTGCAAATAACATTCCTGGCACTGAAAATGACGAAAAACTATTTTTTTTAATAAATACGTTTTGTCATACTAAACTACCTACTCGATCCTTCATGTAAATGTATAACAATGAAATTCAAAAGCTACGACCCTTATTTTTAAAATACTTATTATACCTATAACTATAACTACTATTTCATTTAAACAATGTATAAACTTCCAACACACATTTCCATCTCCCACAGCTTCGCTTCCAGTACATTATCTCATTTAATGGCAACGACAATCGCGTATCATCGGAGACAGCCTTGACTTTATCGAGTCATGGTTTGTCAATTACGGGCATTGTGCGCGATGGTATCGCGCTGCGACAAAAAACGCCGCAGCCTAGTGTGCGGTAATAAAACAACAGGTATTGGAATGGAATAGAATGTGAACGATTTCAAGTTTGTGGGACATCAGGAATACAGCGTGTGTATTTGATACGGGCGAATATTTTAGTGGCGATTACTATCGGACCTAGGGCACCTATTTACATAAATTTATTTTAGAAGTTAAGGTATTTTTTTTTTCATACAAAATAATTGAGCCCGCAATGTATTGCATCCACTGGTAGCCACATTACTTAAAGTAGACATAAGTATCTAAACGTCATACGAGTCTCATGTCAGTTGGCCGGCATACATTGCTGCTGGGTTGTACTTTAGAAAAATCATTACACCTAATCAACAACAAAATTTAACAAAATGGTTATCTTATACGACCCGTAGGATCAGATATTATAGCTGGATTAATTATTCGCCCGTATCAAATACCCACGCTGTATACTGATATCGGTTGAGTACATTCATAAGCTTATTAAGATACGTATTTGGTATGTATGTAATTTGATTTTCATCTTATTTAAAAGTCACAGTTTTAATGGCTAGATTAGAGAAGGACTAGACGCCGAAAATTGTATCATAATTCAAACTCTACCTAGCTCTAATTCTACCTACTTTACCTATCCTCGAAATCGGAATAATTTTACAAAATTTTACTTGTACGTAATTATACAGTCATGCGGGGTAAACGTATGTAAGAGTACGCAATAACACATATATTATTTTATACTGCATACTCTATGGATATAATAATTCACAGGCACAGGACTGGTCATTGTGGCAATCTTTGGGGGAGGCCTATGTTCAGCAGTGGACATCTTTCGGCTGATATAATGATGATGATATACCATGTGAATTGTAATTAAATACACCGATTTATACCTAATATTTGCATCATTATCACCTGAGGCAATTCTTAAGCGACCTTTGTTTTATTAATAGCATCAACTTGAACATGTTGATTAATTAAAATACTGGTAATAATTTGACCGTGGCCGCGGCATCTCGCCTGTACAGAGAGATGCCTCCTACTGATTGCCAATAATTATCATCACCACCCGTCCTTATCTATTCGTCAAATGTAGCAATTAATGTCTCAATAGACAAAAAACACGACAAAAAATTGACATAGACAAGGAGACATTTTAATAATGGTTTGAAATTGGAACTTACAAAGGTTTTTGACCAGTAAGCGCTCATATCCCAGGGCAACCGCGTAAGATTATTTGAGCTGTATGCTTGTTGGCTACTGACGTGGCGTAATAGTTTAAACAATTATATACTTAGGTATCCCCCGTAATGAAAATACGAGACTACGGAAAATATTATTTTAGTCAGGCACAATCTTGAGTTAGTGGGCTATCACGAATGGTGGCGTCAAAACGGTATGGACCCAATATTATATATATGGCACTAAATAGTAGCAATAGAGCAAGGTTTTTTTATATTTCTCTACTCGAAAGTAGGAAAGGGACACCCATAATATGTATTCCTCGCCCCCAAATGTCCATTATATATAATTTAATTCAATTTCAAAAATGAAAATGAAACATGTCATGTATGTTCCTTACTACTGCCTAGCTACGCTGCTCACGACCTAGCAAGCCGGTTGCCCGCCACAGACTAAACAAACAAATTAACTTCCGATTCGAATTCCAAACTTATCTATAAAAATATTCTCACACCTTCATGCAAATCAATGATGAATGATCATAAATCAGCCTGCACCGAATCGTGCCCATTAGACGGCTATCATTGAAAACGTTTCAATGCACGTTTTCCGTCATTGGGTCCGAGCGACTTCCGTCATTGATTGCGACCTCACGAGCATGTTCCGAAATCGACGCGAGCGCAGGTTCGTTGGTGCTCGTGTGGACCAGTGTCTCGTGAGTCTTCAAATTGATAATATATAAAACCTTGATCATATATTGGCTACATTTGTTCATTGCTAATGATCAAATCTGTTGAAGATTTGATGAAAGTTTCATATTATATTTTAGGTATGTTATATACATCCAGGGGCACGTTTTTTGACTTTGTAACTTGCAATACACGTTGAAGTAATATAGGTTACAAGAAATAGGCATCTGATTTATAAATATAATTACGATTGTTTTTAAAACATTTGATATTAAGTGACATTCTATTTTACAATTTCAAATACGTCAAGCTAATCAAATAATTTTGGTTTACTTAAATTTGGAAATTTTGATGTTATTTTGGTTGGCAATTTGGTTTAAATGGGTATCTCACGAAGTCGCCTTACAACCTGAGACAACTACAACACAATTATTATTAGCTACTGCTTATCAAAGACCCTTATTAAATTGGTCTGTATAAGCCTACGACTCGCTTGTGTATGGCAAGCATTAGAACAAAACTCCTATTTAGATGTCACGACCGATGCTCGCTCGAATCACGACCGAAAAGGTCATGGCTAAAAATTAAACAGTATTCAAGCAATCACAACAAATAAATAACCCTTCGCGCCTAATGCAGAAACCAAAGCTCCACACTGGTGGAGACAGAATTTATTTAAGCTGTGTCCTTTCAAATAAAGACAGGTCTTTTGTGGAATGAGCACCATTAATCATACTTTTTTGTCACATCTTGCTAACATGACGAAATTATATTCTTTGTGGGGTGCTCAGTTATGGGAGCCTAGTCATCGCCAACCCGTAATTAGTTTTTAAATTGGATGGAACAAAAAATATCAAACGTCCCGGTATTAGACTGTCGGCTGTTCCTGAAAGCCGGTTTTTGGGTATTGACTTTTGGTCATGTGAGGTAGGATAAGGAATTAAAAGAAGATTACGAATATTTTATATAACTGAGGAAAATGGTTCACTAATGTTTAACCAAAACAATGTTAGCAAATATTTATTTTACAACAAACGTTTCACCAATGTAGTAAGTGGCAAAAATGATATTCCGCAAATGTATCATTTTACAAAAACTCAATTGACAAGTAATCATTAAGCAATTAATACATTAGAACAATGTATAAATTAATAAATAAATCAATTGTATATTTTACATGTCACCTAAAACTACGTTTAACATATTTGTACATTCACCGAATACCTATCTCGACCATTTTCGATTTTGGGGAAAAGTTTTCTGGGTTACAATAAAAAAAAATAACCTCGAAGACTAAGGCGGGAGCAAAGCTCCCGCCTTAGTCTTCTAACCTAACCTATCCGAGTCGGATCTGCTCCGGAAGGTTTTGTTCGCTCGCTTCGCTCGCTCACTGCAGATTTTGGTCAAGATTACGATGAATGTTATGTTAATTTTTTTTTAATTTGATGTCGAATATCTCGGCCATTTTTGATTTTGGGGAAAAATTTACTGGGTTGCAACAAAAAAACCCACTTTGCTATACTCCAACCCATTTTAGCAAACATTTTTAGGCTAATGGTAAATTTATTAGTTTACTTTGTTGTTAAATATTCTTTTGCCAAAAATACCTCTTATAAAATGATATTTTATTTAATTATTTGGCTAAGATAATAAATTGTCAAAGATGTTTTTGTAGAAAAAAGGATTTGCCGAAATATAATTTTGCCAGTAGTTGGTTGCCAAGTGTAAATTTGTGAAACAATTTTTGGTCAAACGACAGGATACCGAGGAAAATGCCTCAAATTCGGCAATTCTTTCGTTCAAACATCTGAAATTGAAAGTCACTTTTGTTTGTTAAACTGGTTTGGTGGTCATCAACAACAAATTGTGTTTTTTCTTGGTTGATAAGATTTTCATTGACATATACATATCTTCTTAAAACATAGGATATATTTAGACTGTTTTCAAAATAAAGAGCTAATTTAGTATCGTACGGTCAAACAAAGAAGTAGCTACCCTGCTAGCAGAAGTTTCCAGTGATTAGATTTGACAAATTGCTTTGAGACCGACAACGCTCAATTTATTTGGTCCTAATTTATTGTTGCTTCAAATTTAATTTAAATTGCATTTACGTTAATTTCAACGTTGCGGTCATCGGCCATGAATCATTTATCATTTTAGTTTGTTTTATACAGTTTTTTGAAGTTCCGAGAAGTTTTCTAGTGGGAGTTTTTTATTTTATTGATTGTGACCTGGAAGATGACCGTACTCGTGAAGTAAACCAACAATACAGATAATTTATAAAAAAAATATATAAAACATTGAGATAGCCATAATCTGCTACACGGAAATGTTCTTGTCCACTTCATTATCCAGTCTCATCAACAACATTTTTGAACAGCTTCCAATTACAAAAGGGTCTTCATTTAAAAATTGAGCAGTCTTGGACGCATCCAAGTGATCAACGGAATTTCTATCTGCAGTTGCAGTGTTTTCAATCTTAAGAAAGGAAAATTCAACCCGGTCTCTCATGTGTTTCTAATCTATATGCCTAAATTTAACAACGTACGGTACCTACGCTTATTAGTGATTGATATTTGTTGTAAAATCTTTATTGTCATCATTGTATTATTATGTATTTAAAGAGGTACTTGAAGTGAGGAGTAAATCTCACTCGTAAATCCACCAAGATGTCTTGATAGACTCTTCCACAAATTGACCTAGCCTTACTAGTTACTACATAAGCTTGCGTTGTGCGTAACTACTAAGTGACGATAATTATATATCATAAATACTTAAATACATAGAGATTTATTTCAATATCTATTTCCATTGCCCTTAAAATCAATCACTCCCTATCAATCATGCCTGTAAACACCATTAAAAAGCCACTTAATTTCCTGGCATTATACATCAATCTGCTCGGGATGAGGCTCACGTAGTGGTTAATGAAGTGCCAGTGTGACCCGCGCTTAATGATGCGATTGACAGTACAGTGGGGCGTCGCCGTCACAGCGCGATTGTTTCTGGACTGGGGTTCGGGCCATTAAATCAGCGAATGCGAAAGTATTATGGTAAGGAAGAAAAGCTGCGTTAGCGCAGCTGCCTTTTCTTCGGGGGTAAGGCATAAATAATAGCCGTTTTTAAGTATGAGGCTTTGAAAGCTTCCGTGGCACATTCAGAGACTGTAGTGTAATTTTGGCTAGGAAAACAATAGGCATGTTGTCTTCGAGGTAGGTAATGTATAATAATTTGGAAAGTGATTGTAAAATCCTATTACATATTAATACAAGTGCGAAAAAAAACGATCAATTGGCTTTCGTCGTGACTCGTGGTCGACACCAGTTACGAATTTCCTTTTCAGACGTGTATCGACGTACCACGTTTTTCAGTACAGGTGTCAATCCGATGTTTCAAACTGACAAAAAAATACTAGTGCGTAAAAAAAGCGCCATCTATACTAAAAATAAATTTTATTTATTTAATTTTATATAATATAAATATGATAAACGAATCGCCAGTCTTGTGGCCCTCCAGGCCTTGTATTTAAATCGCATTGACGTCTTGCTCCTGGAAGACAGTTTGATGATAATGGCGCCTCGCTGAAGGCTGTATATCGCTCAGATTGCAGGACACCCTGGGAACTGGCTTTAATCTTAAAAGACGGTCAGCAGAAAACTGGTAGGTACACTTTTGCATATTAAAGTTTTTTTTTTAATGTGACGAAGGTAGACAAAATGAGCTCTCAGCCCACCTGATGGAAAGCAGGAACTGAGGCTCATGGACACAGTGACCAAAAAATCGCCTATGCGCTGCCTACCCTGAGGACTTAGATGGATTGCCTCTATCTATGCCAGAAATTACAACGGCTATCTTACCCCCAAACCGAAACACAGCAGTGCAGCCAAATACTGATATTTAGCGGCAGGTTAACAGGTAAGACAGCGGTAGCTATCCGGGGGGACCTTGCACGAGCGCCTACCACCAGCAAGCACCAGCAGTTTCTAAATTAATACGCAAAATATCGTTGGAACATTGGAAAACACATTGGAACATTGGTTATCTGCACAAATTCGATTGTGGCAGAACCAATTTAATTATCATGATGGTTTTCTTTATCGAAGAAATAATAAGTGGACATAGCTTATAATTGCAGTAGTAGAACAATATAGTACTTCAATTTATTGGACAAGTGTTACTTCATGCTACAAATTCAAATTTTGTAATGTCTTTCTAGTTAGACTCGTCAAAGTAAATATAATAATATTTCGGTCATCATTCTTCTCTATAGGTACCCACTTCTCATTCTGCAAGCAAATTTTCCTCAAATCACCGGTAACATAGTCATCATTTGACAACGTAGCGTATAACTTTATGATGGTCTCGTGTTAAATCGTTTGTCGTCGTTGCCGTCACGTTCTAACAAGTATACAAGTGCGAAAGTGACACGAATACATGCGTGACCACAATAAGCCACCGGGTCATGTTATCAGCTATTATAAAAAGTCGAATGCCACTTCTACTTATACATTCCGATACGGTTTTCCAGTAAGTCTGGCAGCGACTGTCACTGTCAATGTCAGTGTCCGACTGTCATATGGAATAAATGACGCGTGAAATATTGCCGTGCCGCAGCAGAACATATGCATTCAAATAAATATAGTACTACTAAAACCGAGGACTGAGGACTATCGAAATGTCCAACCTCTCGTTAAATAATAGTAGTACAATCATGTATTTATATTAAATTAATCGTAATCATGCAGTTTGTCTTGTACAGTTTCGTAAATTAGTTATATGCCCGTTATAACTAATTTCCGTTGTGACTCGTCAAAATTTGTGCTACATCAAAAACTATAAGTAGATACCTACTTATTGACATGTATATTTTTAAATGTACAGAACTTTTTCAAGTATTTTATACATTCTGTACCTATATAAAAAAACGGTCAAAGTGGGTGCTCAAGGAAATAGTGATTGGTATTGAAACAATCAAGAGATATTAGAATTTGTTTTTTGGAAAAACTTGTGAGGTTACATAGTGCCAAACTGCCAAATATCTGGAACTAAGGTTACAACTGAGCAGAAAAGTGAGTATTCCATGATCTTTGTACCACATGGTAAGACGATAATAATTTATAATATATTGTGTTGCCATATGAATAAATTCAACGACACGAAAAATTACTTCACTTAATTTAAATGATAAACGTAAACATCACGGGCTGTCGCTTCAGAACACATTTTATTTGATGTCAAAACGTAATGCATTTTAAAAACAAAATAAACGTTGATGAAAAATAATCGTTCAATATCTTCATATTGCATTCGAGTGAAGAAAAAAAGTTACGCTCTCACACCGACCTGGGCAAGCCGTCTATCAACGTATGATGTACTGAAACACAAAAGCATCGAATACGACTCGTAATGCATAGGTTGAACCTTGCTGCTTTGTGATAAGATGGTGAGGAACGAATATGGTGTGTGGTGGTAAATGTCGGGATGTCAAAGCGTTGCGAACGAGCGCGGACGCGGGACCGTCTCGTGCTGAGAGTAATCTAAGTTCACCGGCGACTAGTGATGGCCTTCTGGT
>JALPQI010020428.1:0-18720 GCA_025490895.1 Thaumatotibia leucotreta | reverse complement strand
TTTCTTATCGACAAATACAGCTGTTTCGTTCGCGACCAAGCGTCAGCGAGTGTCATCTTAGCTATTCCACCCTGGTCTGATGCACGTGACAGTATACTCACTGGCGCTGCTCGAGCTGCTTGCACTTGTCGTGCAGCGCGGTGGCGCGCGCGGCCGCGTCCTGCACGATCTGCTCCAAGGTGCTTAGCCAAGTTGCCAATCGCTAACGCTTAATCGTCAATCGTAAGCGAAAGGCAGCTAACTGTCTTTGTCGCACTAATATAAAAGAGTGACAGAGACGGGAAACTACGATACGCTACTAAGCGCTAGCGATTGGCAACTTGGGTAAGCATCCAGGTCCTTCAGCTCGTCGCGCATGGCGTAGTACTCGTTACTGACCGCGCCAGCTGTTCCAAGATAGCCTTGAGTGCGCACCCCAGATGCCAAACGCTAACGCTCAATAGCGTGTCGTAGTTTACTCTCTCTGAGACTCTTTGTTATCGACTAATACTGCTGTTTCGTTCGCGTCCAAGCGTCAGCGAGTGTCGTCTTAGCTCCACCCTGGTCTGACGCACGTGACAGTATACTCACTGGCGCTGCTCGAGCTGCTTGCACTTGTCGTGCAGCGCGGTGGCGCGCGCGGCCGCGTCCTGCACGATCTGCTCCAGGGTGCTTAGACAAGTTGCCAATCGCTAACGCTTAACCTCTGGAATGCCGCTGCCATACATTTGCTTGTTGATTAATTACTTTAATTATTTTATATTATAGTCCAATTAGCGTGTGACGGATCTGTCACTAGGCACTCCAGGGGTTAATCATCAATCGTAAGCGAAAGGCAGCTAACTGTCTTTGTCGCACTAATATGAAAGAGTGACAGAGAGGGAAAATTACGATACGCTACTAAGCGCTAGCGATTGGCAACTTGGCTAAGCACCCAGGTCCTTCAGCTCGTCGCGCGTGGTGTAGTACTCGTTACTGATCGCGTCAGCTGTTCCAAGATAGCCTAACGCTCAGTAGCGTGTCGTAATCTACTCTCTCTGACACTCTTTCTTATCGACAAACAGCTGTTTCGTTTGCGACCAAGTGTCATCTTAGTTGTTCCACCCTGGTCTGACGCACGTGACAGTATACTCACTGGCGCTGCTCGAGCTGCTTGCACTTGTCGTGCAGCGCGGTGGCGCGCGCGGCCGCGTCCTGCACGACCTGCTCCAGCGACGCGCAGGCGCCGTACAGGTCCTTCAGCTCGTCGCGCGTCGCGTAGTACTTGCTCCACCCTGGTCTGACGCACGTGACAGTACTCACTGGCGCTGCTCGAGCTGCTTGCACTTGTCGTGCAGCGCGGTGGCGCGCGCGGCCGCGTCCTGCACGACCTGCTCCAGCGACGCGCAGGCGCCGTACAGGTCCTTCAGCTCGTCGCGCGTCGCGTAGTACTTGCTCCACCCTGGTCTGACGCACGTGACAGTATACTCACTGGCGCTGCTCGAGCTGCTTGCACTTGTCGTGCAGCGCGGTGGCGCGCGCGGCCGCGTCCTGCACGATCTGCTCCAAGTTGCTTAGCCAAGTTGCCAATCGCTAACGCTTAATCATCAATCGTAAGCGAAAGGCAGCTAACTGTCTTTGTCTCACTAATATGAAAGAGTGACAGAGAGGGAAAACTACGATACGCGACAAAGCGCTAGCGATTGACAACTTGGCTACGCATCCAGGTCCTTCAGCTCGTCGCGCGTGGCTTAGTACTCGTAACTGACCGCGCCAGCTGTTCCAAAGCCTTGAGTGCGCACCCCAGATGCCAAACGCTAACGTTCAGTAGCGTGTCGTAATCTACTCTGACACTCTTTCTTATCGACAAATACAGCTGTTTCGTTCGCGACCAAGCGTCAGCGAGTGTCATCTTAGCTCCACCCTGGTCTGACGCACGTGACAGTATACTCACTGGCGCTGCTCGAGCTGCTTGCACTTGTCGTGCAGCGCGGTGGCGCGCGCGGCCGCGGCCTGCACGATCTGCTCCAGGGTGCTTAGCCAAGTTGCCAATCGCTAACGCTTAATCATCAATCGTAAGCGAAAGGCAGCTAACTGTCTTTGTCGCACAAATATGAAAGAGTGACAGAAAGGGAAAACTACGATGCTACTAAGCGCTAGCGATTGGCAACTTGGCTAAGCATCCAGGTCCTTCAGCCCGTCGCGCGTGGCGTAGTACTCGTTACTGACCGCGCCAGCTGTTCCAAGATAGCCCTGAGTGCGCACCCCAGATGCCAAACGCTAACGCTCAGTAGCGTGTCGTAGTTTACTCTCTCTGAGACTCTTTCTTATAGACAAATACAGCTGTTTCGTTCGCGACCAAGCGTCAGCGAGTGTCATCTTAGGTGTAAAGAATCTTTATTTAACTCATAAGAACATTACATTCACTTACATGAGTATTATAATTTAAATATACGATATTTTACAATGACACCTTGGCGAGCGCAACAGTGCGCGTTTATTTATTAATATATCTTAATAATAATATATCTTAGCTGCTCCACCCTGGTCTGATGCACGTGACAGTATACTCACTGGCGCTGCTCGAGCTGCTTGCACTTGTCGTGCAGCGCGGTGGCGCGCGCGGCCGCGTCCTGCACGATCTGCTCCAAGGTGCTTAGCCAAGTTGCCAATCGCTAACGCTTAATCATCAATCGTAAGCGAAAGGCAGCTAACTGTCTATGTCGCACTAATATGAAAGAGTGACAGAGAGGGAAAACTACGATACGCTACTAAGCGCTAGCGATTGACAACTTGGCTACGCATCCAGGTCCTTCAGCGCGTCGCGCGTGGCGTAGTACTCGTTACTGACCGCACCAGCTGTTCCATGACAGCCCTGAGTGCGCACCCCAGATGCCAAACGCTAACGCTCAGTAGCGTGTCGTAATCTACTCTCTCTGACACTCTTTCTTATCGACAAATACAGCTGTTCCGTTCGCGACCAAGTGTCATCTTAGTTGTTCCACCCTGGTCTGATGCACGTGCCAGTATACTCACTGGCGCTGCTCGAGCTGCTTGCACTTGTCGTGCAGCGCGGTGGCGCGCGCGGCCGCGCTGCACGATCTGCTCCAGGGTGCTTAGCCAAGTTGCCAATCGCTAACGCTTAATCGTCAATCGTAAGCGAAAGGCAGCTGTCTTTGTCGCACTAATATGAAAGAGTGACAGAGAGGGAAAACTACGATACGCTACTAAGCGCTAGCGATTGGCAACTTGGCTAAGCATCCAGGTCCTTCAGCTCGTCGCGCGTGGCGTAGTACTCGTTACTGACCGCGCCAGCTGTTCCAAGATAGCCTTGAGTGCGCACCCCAGATGCCAAACGCTAAGCGTGTCGTAGTTTACCCTCTCTGACACTCTTTCTTATCGACAAATACAGCTGTTTCGTTCGCGTCCAAGCGTCAGCGAGTGTCATCTTAGCTCCACCCTGGTCTGACGCACGTGACAGTATACTCACTGGCGCTGCTCGAGCTGCTTGCACTTGTCGTGCAGCGCGGTGGCGCGCGCGGCCGCGCTGCACGATCTGCTCCAGGGTGCTTAGCCAAGTTGCCAATCGCTAACGCTTAATCGTCAATCGTAAGCGAAAGGCAGCTGTCTTTGTCGCACTAATATGAAAGAGTGACAGAGAGGGAAAACTACGATACGCTACTAAGCGCTAGCGATTGGCAACTTGGCTAAGCATCCAGGTCCTTCAGCTCGTCGCGCGTGGCGTAGTACTCGTTACTGACCGCGCCAGCTGTTCCAAGATAGCCTTGAGTGCGCACCCCAGATGCCAAACGCTAAGCGTGTCGTAGTTTACCCTCTCTGACACTCTTTCTTATCGACAAATACAGCTGTTTCGTTCGCGTCCAAGCGTCAGCGAGTGTCATCTTAGCTCCACCCTGGTCTGACGCACGTGACAGTATACTCACTGGCGCTGCTCGAGCTGCTTGCACTTGTCGTGCAGCGCGGTGGCGCGCGCGGCCGCGTCCTGCACGATCTGCTCCAGCGACGCGCAGGCGCCGTACAGGTCCTTCAGCTCGTCGCGCGTCGCGTAGTATTTGCTCATCAGCCCGTCTAGCTCCTGGATCTCGGGCGCTGTGGGGAGTAATCAATTATCTGAGCGTTTTGTAAAACCACTGACGTGCTTCATGTAACTTTAGCTACATGTCATCACTCTTATTTTACATAGGAATAGAGTCTATCGCAAAAATCAAAGCATGTGAGTGGTTAAGGAAATCCCGAAAACATAATTCTTTCAGATATGGACTTGCTTGGGCTCATTCGATTATGAATCACGAGCTGATTTGATTCTAATAATAAACATAGCGCGTAATTCGACAACACCCATAATATTGGATCAGCAGGCTTAGCACATGATTGGTGCGACAGTATGTCGCCGCGAGATAGATGTCCCGTCCTTCACTAGCTATATTAACAAAAGAGGGACGGATAGACTATCTCGCGGCGAGATACTGTCGCGCTAATCATGTGCTAAGCATACAGGTCTTTGACTCATTGTATCAATACATTTTTCGACTCAGAATTATTAAGACTATTGATTTATAGATAAGTTACAGAGAGCTTGGAATTGCTTAGTTCACTAAGAGCACTACAAATGCTAAGTTCGCAAAGTGACAATGAGGGTAGTTCTCCCCCTTCGCCGCCCCCGCCCGCGCTGGCCGCGGCCAGCACCCCCGTAGCACACGTCGGGCTTTGGTCGCGGGTACTACATGATGAAAATCTTCTAAATGGATCGAAACATTTCGAGCAATTATTGACCTAAATGATTACGTGAGTAACCCGTTTGATAAATATATAAATATGCTAAGCTTTCGATAATTGATGATCAAACGAACTTCTTGAAGTGAAGTTCGATCGATATTATATGAGTCGCTTCATTTGAAGATATAATTATAACCACGTAGTACTTTAAGTATGCAGGTAGCTTTCGCACAATATAAAAAGTATTTTTTGACTAATAAAACTAAAGCCAACTTCCGGCGGTTTCTATGCCTACCTTCCGGTCGCTTACCGAGTGCAGTCGACGGTCTTTGTTCCTCATTCTCTTCAGAGTATAATAATTCCCAAAACTTACTATTGGGTTTTTGGGTGGGAGGGAACTCATATATCTTCAAATGAAGCGACTCATATAATATCGATCGAACTTCACTTCAAGAAGTTCGTTTGATCATCAATTATATTTCGTCGCTTCATTTTTCAGATATAATTATAACCACGTAGATGTTTAGAGACATGAGGGTAAGTTTTGGTGATGTAAATAGACAGTTGACAATTATGAAACTTTGTTTTATTTAACATACAAGAGTATTCTCGTTATTTATTAATTATTTCTTAATTAATCAACAATTCAACATTATGTAACAATATTAACATATGGAATGGTGACCAGTCACAATAATGAACTTGCTGTTGCCTTATTTGCTAAACAAACGGATCGTGCAAATTCAAATTGATCTACAACCGGTCTGTTGTAGAACCTAGCGAACGTCTGCGAGGAGCTAGACCAGCCCGCTGTCTTCCGAATGACATCGATGCTGACGCCGGCTGATTTAGCCGCTGACGTGGAGGCGTGCCTAGCACTATGTGCCCCATATACCGTCACGTCGACTCCGCTCGCTGATAAAACTTTTTTGATCCAATTACTAATCGTCTGTGCTGATGCCGCTTTGTAAGGACGCTTATAAGTAATTAGTAGGCTTCTGATGGTGTTATCTCTCATATTATTTGTTAAATCTAAATAATCTTTCAACGCTGTAGCTGGACATATTTTCGGATTTTCGTGAAAATATGGGAGCATCAATACAGGTTGCTCTCTGTTAGGGCCAGAGGTTTTTATGATGTCCGTGATGAAAATCTGGGCTCCGTTTGGTGTAAAATAAATATTGTTTATTTTAATTAATGACAGCGTTTGAACCCGATGTGCTGTGCATAGGGCCAATAATATAACTAATTTTTTCGTTAAATTTTCATGAGAAACATCGGCATGAGGTGCCCAGTTTGAAACATAATCTAAAACGATTTTTGGATCCCATGTTCTATCGTATTTTGGCGATGGAGGCTTGCTCTTATAGACGCCTTTCAGTAATCGTTTTACTGCTGCGTCAGTTCCGATTTTGTTTGACCCTAGCAGCAGAGATAAGGCCGATCGATGGCTATTAATAGTTCCATAAGACGATCCATTACAAAACTGCTCAGACAAAAATGATATTACAGATTTATTGGAACTATCAAAGAAATCTATTTTGTTAATCAAACAAAAGTCCCACCAAAGTTTAAGCGAGCAGTTATATTGTTTTACCGTGCTATCAGCGAGCGAAGCTAACATTAAACTTATGGCGGTTGCAGTGTAGCCCTGTCGTGTGTAGGCTTCCCGCAGAGCCTGGCGACACCCAGGGTAAGCTGCCTGTACAGCGGGTGGTGGCTCCTGAAAGGCGAATGCAATAGGTTTTTATGAGGGCCGAAATAAAGTATTTCAGAGTCTAATACGCTTTTCAAAAGCGGAAACCAGGATTGTGATGGCCAGTATGGAAATACCACAATACCTGTTGCTTCGTCTTCAATTATTTTTTCTATACATTTCAACATTACCGAGAATGAAGGAAATGCGTAAAAATAATGTTGTTTCCAATTCACTGTGAATGCGTCAATTGATTGAGCATCAGGATCTCGCTTCCACGACATGTAATTTTGGCACTTGGCGTTGGTGCGAGACGCGAACAAATCTATCTCCGGTTGTCCGAGTGTATTTACTATCGTTTGATAAACTGTTTGCGAGAGTTCCCATTCTATATCTGGGTTAATTCTTCTCGATTCCTCATCAGCTTCAATGTTGTCTCTCGTATTAATATACGAGGCAAATAACCAGATATTTCGTGTCTCGCACCACTGCCAGATTAATCTAATAAGATCATTCAGATGCGGATATTGTATTCCGCCCATTCTGTTGATGTAACTCAACGCAGTGGTATTATCCACTCTTAACAGTATTGAACAGTTGGTACAATTTTTTGCCAAGCTTTTCAAGCCCAAGAAAACTGCCAGCAATTCGAGATAGTTAATGTGGTTGTTTCGCTCACTTTCTCTCCAATAACCATTAACGCGATCCTCTCCACAGACAGCTCCCCATCCCGAAAGGGATGCGTCGCTAAAGATGACTTTGTCGTATTTTATTGTTCTCATAGGGCACTTAGAATTTATTATATTGTTGGCCCACCACGTCAGATCGCTGATGATTGATGTTGGAGGGTTAACTTTCGTCTCATAGTTATTTGTGTTTTGCAGAAATAAATATTTTTCGCGTTCCAGGGTTTTTGTGTATAACCACCCATAGCGCAAGGCTGGGCATGCAGCTACTAGAACGCCAATTAGCTGTGCATACTCTCGAATTGTACTGCGGGGCAGGGACAAAAATTTATTTACCAATTGTGCAATTCTGTTTTGTTTGTCTATAGGTAATGACAATGACAACTCCGTGGTATTGTATACGAAGCCGAGAAATTTACAAGTTTTACTTGGTTGTAAACAGCTTTTGTCGTAATTTATGACAAATCCAAGGCAGTTTAATACTCTCAGAGTTTCACTGACGTATTGTTGACGCATTCAGTATAATCTTTGCCTATACATAAGATGTCATCCAAATATATGACGGATTTGAAGCCACGTGACCTGAGGAAAGTTATGACTTCTCTCATGACTTTACTGAAGACTCGCGGTGCCACCGAAATACCATAAGGTAAGGCTGTAAATTCATACGTTAATGGACGTGCTTCGTTGTCCACGAATTGAAAGCGTAAATATTTTCTTTGTGATTTATGAATAGGTACTAAAAGGTACGCTTCCTTTAAATCTATCGTAGCTAGAAATCCGTCTTTTGGTATGAGCCTAGAAGCAGTTCTGTAGTCTTCCATTTTGAAATGATTAGTGGTGATAAACTTATTCAACGACTTTAGATTCAAAATGAATCTTTTGCCTCCGTTCGGTTTATCGGCCAGAAATATTTTTGACAAAAATTGATCTGGCAATGGAAGACATTCGGATACCGCTCCTAAGTTCAACAAATTTTGAATGGCTACAGCAATTTCAAGCCTGTCTCCAATAGGCCAAAGGTTGTTAGGTACCGCGTGCTGGACGACTTCAGTATCGAATGGAATGACGTATCCCTCTCGGATCCAATTCAAAACAGAAGTGTTATTTGTAACCTGTCGCCAGCAATCGTAGAAAAAACGAATTCTACCAGCATGCTGTACCTGAGTTATTGCCGCGCTGGCTGGGCACGCCGGTACGGCTTGCTGGCCGGCGTCGCCTGGGCAGCAGGGGTCGTGCTGGGCTTGCGGCGCCACGATGACTTCTTCCTCGGGCCTCCCCGCGTCATCTTGATGAGCGGGGAGCGGGGAGGCCACGTCGAGTTTCCCCGATGTTGAGGCGGACGGGCCGTCGAAGTGGATGGAGTTGGGCCGACTTTTTTAATTTGAAGTCCTTGTTTCTCGATCGTTTTGGACGCTTTAATTTTTTCAGATAACGTGTTTCCGAACAACGTTTCATCTCGATTTGTCTCTTGCGTCATTGCAAGGAACTGTTTGTCTAGCGCCGGCGTTATGAGGTTTATCCTCGCCTGAGTCTGTGCGTGATGCACGTCGCTTAGGATCCGACAGGCGTCACTGAGGGTTTTAATTGTTTTCAGTTTGTCTGTATTTGGGCCGAGCTGTATGTCGATCGCCTTACAGACAGCCGTGATGCCCTGTCCCAACTGTTGTTGTATGTTACTTATTTTCTTATCCCTATTACGAGACGATTCTCCGATGGCGGCCGAGATCTCTGGGTTCAATTTCGGCGCCTGTAGTAACGTACAATTTTGGGGGACTAAGTATACTTTGAGTATTTTCTCTTTTTCTTCCTTTTGTATGCCTTTCTTCAATATAGGCAGCCATAGCTTGACTAAGTCTTCGTGGATCTTGTCTCCATATTCGGGTCCATCTTCAGTTTTACTGCCTAGCGCCTCCAAGATATCGGGCTCCAACTGAGGCGATGTGTCTTGCACTGCCACGGTCTGTGGTTCGCCGGTTGATGGTTGAGAGACAACCTGATCTTGTGCTGTATCGTTTTGCGTTACTGTAAACATATAAAAACGCAAGTCAGTATAAACTGTTTAACTACGACGTTGCGTAGTAGTGGCGTAACATTCATTTGTTACGTACGATTCCGTAGTATGTAAAATACGGACCTCATTAAAATAATTTTTTTTTTTTTTTTTTTAAATCTGGTTCTATGAACGTCACGCCACTTCTAGTAAACCCACTAGCCGTAATCCCACTTTTAGAGATAGATTTTACTTACGGCATAATTTATAATATTTTTGTGGGTAGTACGTAAAAATTATGAAATTGCCGTTGTGTTAATTCACGATTAACCTCTAGGCTAGGGGTGTAACGGATATACTTAGGGCCTCCCGATTCTTCTCCGTGGGTCCGATTTCGGACTTGGCACGGGTCGGATTAGTGGGGGTGGCGGGCCGTGTACGGCCCGCAGCCCGTAGTTTGATGACCCCAATTTTATTATTATTGTTTCGTTATGTGCATTAAGTAGGCTTTGCCGCTTTTTTCCTTCGTGAGACTTCGCGAGTCACCTCCCGGTAGCGGAATTCGAAGCCCTACCTTCGTGTGAATTCACGATTCACCTCCAGGCTGGTGGGTAACTCGAATGTTTTTTCCCTCGGGCGGATTCACGATCCGCCTCTAGGATACCGTACGTAACGTACGTATGCATTAGATGCATAGCCTGACTTGATTGCACAGTAAACTAACGAAACACGCCCGTTAAAAATTTAAACTTCAGAATAACCGTTGACAATTAAATTTTACTCACCATTGTTATCTTCGTCTTCCGAAGAATCTGATGATGACGAATAAATAACTCGCCGCCGTCGAGTCGTGTTTTCTAATCTTCTAATTTTTTCTTTATGAAATTCGATGCGCTCTTGAGCGCTGCGCTTCGGCATGTTGGTTGACGTGTGCGCGCTACCTCGCACAAATAAAGAATGAGGAACAAAGACCGTCGACTGCACTCGGTAAGCGACCGGAAGGTAGGCATAGAAACCGCCGGAAGTTGGCTTTAGTTTTATTAGTCAAAAAATACTTTTTATATTGTGCGAAAGCTACCTGCATACTTAAAGTACTACGTGGTTATAATTATATCTGAAAAATGAAGCGACGAAATATAATTCGCAGCTTTAAAAATAAACCGTCATAACTTAAAAAACGTGAATTTTGGGAAATCGAGTTTAAAGTTTGAGAAATTGGTCAATCTATTGTATTTGTTACTACATTGTGTTAATGTGTTAAAGTATTATATTAGTTGCGTTGTTTATAGTGTCTACTTGGATATTACGTTCAAACTAAAACGAAATCAGTGTGATAAATATAATAAATTGAGCTTAGAAAAAACCCTTGCCGAAATGTGCCGTTTTATGATAAAATATTTTTTTAAATATGATTAATATAGTGGCATAAAGCAAAAAAATCGACGGTTGTTACTGTTAAAACGATATAATCTGAAATGAACCATTTAGTTCTAATAAATATTTTGTCATAAAACGCGTTAACTTCGAATTTACCTTTTTTTTAATACAAACTCTAAAATAACTTTTACTAATTTTTTATACAGTAAGGCGATATATCGAAATGTCTCTCATCATGAGCATCCTTCCTATTCATCATCCTTCCTATAGCAACTCATGCCATTACTCTCATTAACGCTATTTTGACGGGTCTGAGAAAGAGACCGGGTAAAGCTATGGAAAATATTGCGTTTTAGTACATTAACTCAATTTTTGACAATTTTGAGTTATGACGGTTTATTATTAAAGCTGCGAATTCATCTATACAAGGAAGGCGTGCATGACGCGTAGCGTGGCCTCCAGCGCCGAGATGTCGCGCTCCTGCCGCCCGATGCCGCGTGCAGCCTCGCTCGGCTGCGACCTGCACGAGGACACTGACTGTCTTGCGCGAGCGGCGTGATGCGGTGCAGGAAGTGCGCGTGCGCGGCGTGCACGACGCGCAGCGTGGCCTCCAGCGCCGAGATGTCGCGCTCCTGCCGCCGATGCCGCGTGCAGCCTCGCTCGGCTGCGACCTGCACGAGGACACTGACTGTCGTGCGCGAGCGGCGTGATGCGGTGCAGGAAGTGCGCGTGCGCGGCGTGCACGACGCGCAGCGTGGCCTCCAGCGCCGAGATGTCGCGCTCCTGCCGCCGATGCCGCGTGCAGCCTCGCTCGGCTGCGACCTGCACGAGGACACTGACTGTCGTGCGCGAGCGGCGTGATGCGGTGCAGGAAGTGCGCGTGCGCGGCGTGCACGACGCGCAGCGTGGCCTCCAGCGCCGAGATGTCGCGCTCCTGCCGCCCGATGGCCGCGTCCAGCGCAGCGCCACGCTCGCGCAGCTCCGCTCGCTCCGCTGCGAACTGCGAGCGAATCATTCACGTTAATAAAAGGCATTCGGGGTAAAACTCTACATTTATTTCAAAGCTACTTGAAAAATCGAAAACAATTTGTCGAAATTAAAAATATTAAAAATGAGGTAGAAGTAACTGTTAAATCAGGGTTAAAGGAAGTGACCAGAGGCGTACCTCAAGGGTCCGTATTGGGTCCATTACTTTTCATTATATATACGAATGATTTGGTTAGCCACATGCAAAAGAAAGTTCCTGATCTGGAGGTGGTGGCATTTGCAGATGATACTAATGCTATGATATCAGCAAACAATATGGCAGACCTCAATCTAAAGGTTAATGAAGCTCTTGATGCTTTTGAAACATGGTTTAACGTAAATAACTTGAAACTGAATATGGGTAAAACGAATGTCATGCTTTCTAAAACGAATTCAAAGACAAGAGATGAGTTGTGTGTAAGTGTAAATGGTAGTAAAATTAATCAAGTAGATGTTGTAAAGTTTTTAGGAGTATGCATTGACTCACAATTAAATTGGAAAGACGAGCTACAGGAAATTGAAAGCAGTATATGTTCAGCTTGTTATGCTATACGGAGTTTAAGAGATGAACTAGATATTAAACACCTAAAAATGGTTTATCACTCCCTAGTGGAATCTAAACTGAGGTATAGTGTTAGGTTCTGGGGTAATAGTTTTAAGTACAATATAAATAGAGCTTTTGTTTTGCAGAAACGGGCTATTAGAACAATGATGCGTATTCCTCAGTGGGCTTCTTGTAGAGAACATTTTAATAATTGTCAAATTCTAACATTACCCAGTTTGTATGTACATGTTCAATTGACATATTTCTTCAAAAATTTTAATGAAACAGATGAGGAGAGACAAGTTCGCCTGGCAACAAGATTAAAAATTGTTACTAATAATTTCTGCCCAAAATTGCAAGTGGCTAAACACTGTGTACGTAACCAAGGGGTAAGTTTGTACAATAAACTACCCACCGAATTTAAAGACGTTCAAGAGCTCCAAATTTTCAAAAAGTCCCTCAAGGTGTTCCTACTGAAAGGCTGTTATTATGATATCGATGACATGTTTAATACTTCATATTAGACTGATTTTTTCCTTTGTTTTTTATTAGAATGTTAATTAATGTTGATAGTTACTGATAGTAATACTGATGACATATTGATTGTTGTTTCTTAGTATTAGTCTGACATTTTTCTGGTATTTGTATTGTAATTTTTTATTGTATTTATGCTTGCTACTTGATAATACTGTGACTTTTTAATCTGGTTGTATTTGTTGAAATTGTGATTCTATTATATGTAAAATGTAAGTAATTCTTTGCCACACCCTTCCGGGTTCATGTATTATGCTATTGTACCTTGTATATATGTGTAATCATGATTGCAAATAAATAAATGAAATGAAATGAAATGAAAAATAATAGTAAATCATGACACAACTCACAAGGGATTAAAACGATGTATATCCGGCGAAGGCGTTCATTGAAGCCCGAATGAAGCGATGAATTTCAGAATCTTGAGCGTAATGAGGGACTCAAGCGGTAACGACCGACACGAGAATAAATTTACTACCGCTTTAGATACCTACTGCTTTTCGAATCACTTATACATATAATTGATTCTGAAAAAGTCGTAATCGACTATGAACGTACTAAGTATTTATTTGTTTCATATTGTTATTTTTTAGGCTAACAATAGAAAGTCTAGAACGGAAAAATGCTACTTTGAGTCCTCCTAGTAGGGGAAAAAAAGATCCGTTTTTGAGCAGGTGGTGTGAAAACAATCATAACGTCGAGGATAGTGCAATACCGCGTAGATAGAGTTCAAATATCAAACAATTGACACTCAAATTGACTCTAATTGAATTTGTTACTTTCGCGGTATTACACTTATCTTGATTGACGGAATCTGATGCTAAGTAAAATAAGAATAAATAAATGTCATATAGCCAGAGCTACACATCATGACGCATGTCAGTAGCTAAGAATTTCAATGCTACGGCCACATATTCTGGATTCGGTGAATATTCGTGATAGATATCCTCTTTCATTTTGAATGACTATCACATGAATATCTAAAATGTCTAATAATAGCAATTATACACATTCATAATATCCAAAATGTCTAATAATAACAATTATACACACTTATCCATAATAATTTTACCTTAATCTTGAAGAAAGACACAGTCAACTGCTGGCCGGAGTCATCCTTGCCCAGCGATGCAATAAAAATGTCGTATCTACAAAAAACAAAAAGTATTAATTCTCTGATTTATCGCCTTAAGTAATTTTGCCGAATATAACTTACCTACCAACCAGAATTTCACTTCGGCGAAAAATAACTTGCCAACTGTAACGTTTCGCAGACGTATCTTTCACACGTCATATTCAAAGCTAAGAGCTGTGAAATGCAAAATCGTCCAAATTAAATTTGGCACTTAATCATTTGGTAAATGTTGGTATGCCAATTGGATCATCTACACCGAAACTACAATTGCACCGAACTATTTGTCCACTTTGATTGTTAGAAAATATTTGATACTGGCTGTACAGCCGCTATCAGATATATTTTAGGGTCCGGAGCGCTCAAAAGTATCTGAACACGTCTCTATCGGCAATAAAGGCGTGTTCAAATATTTATGAACGCTCCGGACACTAGTATCTTGTCGGCTGACAACCAAAACTCACTATTAAAACTGTCACTATTCTCAGCAACCTCGTGTATCAATACTAAATCAGAACTGAGATACGAGCGTAATTTTAAGTAGGTACCTATTTGTTACTAAGTCTTGATTTTTCAATCTCCAGTTAACAGTACATATCTGTCCAATAAATGTTAGCTCTATCCTTTTTTGACTGATGACCTGAGATAAGGATGGTAATATTTTTTTCTCAAACATGCAATAAAATGTTGTAGTTACGTGCCTAAAAAGTGGCCGGGAAGTACCTCGTTGCCGGCAAGTGCCTCTTTTTTAATTTTCATTTGACATAGGGTTGTGACCTGGCATCTTGGCTTTTATAGTACACCAAACGAAGGAATCTCAGAGGAAAAAACTCGTGTATAAGCGAATTTTGGCATAGTTGTAGGGAATGGTGTTTTAAACCACATACTAAAAGTACTGGTGGTTAGGGGTGGAGCTAAGGGGGGGAGAGGGGTGTAAAGGTCCTTATTTTTAATTTTTCGTAAATAACTCGTAAACCGTGGCTTATAGCAAAAAATGTTCTAATACATAAGTAATCTACATAAAATTCTCTACAAAAAAGATGTATGCATGTTTCCTCTGGGATCACTGTGTCATGACTATGAGATAAGAAAGCAAGAAGATGGACAATAAAGAAATAAACACTTTTGTTTAAGTAGGTATAGCACATACAGAATGCTCGCGAGCATTCCAAAAGATTTTAATGTTCAATTCCTGACCATATTTAGAGTCTTTAATGTATATAAAATTTCCTGGATTCGGCTTGGTTTCAGAGATAATCAACCTTTTTTCGAAATAAATTTTTCGACGTAACTCGTCATAAAACTTCTTTTTGATTGCAATGCTACCACAATGTGTTTTAATATTACCACACCTTTTGCCTGGCAATAAAAAAATGGGAATAGACTTGACGAAATAACCTGTCCCAATAAAAATATTCAAATAAATCATTTTAACAGATTGTTGTTATGATAAAAAGTACTGGAAATGTTAAAAAATATTCAAAAAGTGTAAAAAAAAAGAGAAAAAAAAATTTTTTTTTTGGTGGTATTTGACATTAGGTGTCATAATCATTTTTGTTTATTTTGATATCTAGAATGCATACTTAAAATCTTTTGGAATGCTCGCGCCCGGGCACGCCCTGTATACTTATTTGTAAAAATAAAATTCCTAATTATCTTCTAAATCTAAAATATTCTTATAATCATCGTCAAAAGATTTTAACTATGCATTCTAGACATCAAAACAAACAAAAAATATTATGAGACCTAATGTGAAATACCACCAAAAAAAAATTTTTTTTTCTCTTTTTTTTACACTTTTTGAATACTTTTTTACATTTCCAGTACTTTTTATCATAACAATAATCTGTTAAAATTATTTATTTAAAATTTTTTTTTGGGACAGGTTATTTCGTCAAGTCTATTCCCATTTTTTGATTGCCAGGCAAAAGGTGTGGTAATATTAAAACACATTGTGGTAGCATTGCAATCAAAAAGAAGTTGTATGACGAGTTACGTCGAAAAACTTATTTCGAAAAAAAGGTTGATTATCTCTGAAACCAAGCCGAATCCAGGAAATTTTACATAACATTAAAGACTCTAAATATGGTCAGGAATTGAACATTAAAATCTTTTGGAATGCTCGCGAGCATCCTGTATATGCTATACCTACTTAAACAAACGTGTTTATTTCTTTATTGTCCATCTTCTTGCTTTCTTATCTCATGACACAGTGATCCTAGAGGAAACATGCGTACATCTTTTTTGTAGAGAATTTTATGTAGATTACTTCTGTACTAGAACATTTTTTGCTACAAGCCACGGTTTACGAGTTATTTACGAAAAATTAAAAATAAGGACCTTTACACCCCCCTCCCCCCCTTAGCTCCACCCCTAACCACCAGTACTTTTAGTATGTGGTTTAAAACACCATTTCCTACAACTATGCCAAAATTCGCTTATACACGAGTTATTTCCCCCGAGAGGCAGCTTTTGGTCTTCGTTAGGTGGGCTATTTAGCCAATAATTATGGATAACTGACGGATACTTATAACTGAGGATTGAAAAATCGACCCTTAGTGAGTTTTGGTTGTCAACCGACGATCTGGGTCGAGTACCTTTTCTTGAGCTGGTCGATGCGGTTCTCGCGCTCCTTGATCTCGCCGCGCAGCTTGCCGCAGCTCTCGTTGAGTGCGCGCACCTGCACGCTGAACATGTCGCGCCGCGCCTCGATCTCCACCATGCGCTCGCTCATCGCCTGCCATTATAAACCATTCAAACCATTAAAAAACCGGCCAAGAGCATCTCGGGCCATGCTCAGTATAGGGTTCCGTAGTTATTCAAAAACGGCTGGACCGATTACGTTAAAAATAGTTATACTTTAAAGTACATATTCTATAAGCCCACTATTCATGATTTTTTGGACCTACAGATCAGATTATGCTCTTGGATATACAATTGATAAGACCGAAAGGGAGCGGCTTGTTAAGTTAGCAGATGTTTATGAATAAGGGGGTTAATAATGTTAATATTTATTATCTGCCCTCCTCGGATCACACGTTTGTCGGCCTCGGCTTCGCCTCGGCCTATAATTACCTACACGTTATATCCGAGACATTTCCACTTAAACGGCCTTGGCATGTAATCTACTATTTTGGCAGTAGAATATTACGGAGAGAGGATATCTGATCTATTGTTGTAGCATTTTTCTCAAACTTGCAATGAAATCTTGGCATTACGTACGTCAAATTAAACCAGGAAGTACCATCTCGCTGATTTGATGATTGAACTTGATATGTAAAGACATTTCATAATTACTTTGCAGTCTTAGAACTACAAAGTACCGAAAGGAAACTGCTTTAAAAAGTTAAATACCGGAAGTAACTTGTAAAGTGACAGAACGTCTTGGTATTTCACCGTAAAAAAAAGAACTAATGTCAATGTCACCGGGTAAAAGATTATCTCAAATAGTAAAAAAAAATGACGTATAAGTTTTTTATTTTTATTTTGTAGATTCGTTTCGTTCTTTGACTTATTTGTTTGTGTACTGTGAAAATCACTTTCGATTTTTTATTTTATTGCAAGTTTGAGAAAATCTCTATAAAAATCTCGGCGAGAAACAAGGTTACAGGCCGCGTATGTCTATCTACTTGGCCTGTAACCTTTCGTTTCCCGTCCTCTTATAGTAACGTACTATTACCTGAAATCTGGCTAGATTTTTACCCGCTATAATTCAAAACGGCCCTATTTTTCGAATAGTTACTCGCTAGTAATATAAAATGAATAAATCGGCCGTCTCCTACGTTTATGAATAAGGGGGGTAATCCAATAGTACATTACTACCGAGGCCGGGAAGTGACTGGTTGCCGGCCGAATATATGTAGACGGCCGAGCGAAGCGAGGCCGGATAGTATTCGGACGGCAACCCGTCACTTCATGGCCGAGGTATGTATAATGCTTTTCTCAAACATGCAATGAAATGAAACAAAAAAAATTATCACCTTTCTAAGAAATTATAAGTCGACTACATAACTAAGTCTTTGAAACACAACAAAAGTCATACGTACGACAGCGACACCTCATTTTTTTTTAAGATTGACCTGTTTGAAAGTTGCAAAATTTTTATTTAAAAAAGCGGTATTAGACGACGCGGTCGGTTGGGTCCAATTAATCGCATGCAGTGATCGGGGCCGACGGATCGCGCCGTATAATACTGCTTTTTAAATATTATTTTGAGTAGTTATTATACATTTATTTTAAATTATATAATTTAAATACCTAATTATAACTGCAAAAATTTGCCAATCATTTTTTTTAATACTAATATTACTTACAGATAATTATTGGCTAAAAGCCAAGATGCCAGGTCACAACCCTATGTCAAATGAAAATTAAAAAAGAGGTACTTGCCGGCCTAGGCCGGCAACGAGCTACTTTCCGGCCACTTTTTTGGCACTTAACTACAACATTTCATTGCATGTTTGAGAAAATACAAGTTACCGCATCAAGCCGCAAACGCTGCGTGTCAGCATTGTACGCGCGGTCGTCGAGCCCGGCCAACGCGCGCGACGCATGCGCGACGCGCAGCCGCATCAACGCGTCTTCGACGCGCGCGCGCCGCCACTCGGCGCGCGACGCTCGGAGCTCCTTCTCGCTGCCCTCCACGTTTAGGACCGATGTACGCAGGCGACTTTGCATGAATAAGGGGGTAATTTTCCAAATATAACTTACCGCATCAAGCCGCAAACGCTGCGTGTCAGCATTGTACGCGCGGTCGTCGAGCCCGGCCAGCGCGCGCGACGCATGCGCGACGCGGAGGCGCATCAACGCGTCTTCGACGCGCGCGCGCCGCCACTCGGCGCGCGACGCTCGGAGCTCCTTCTCGCTGCCCTCCACGTTTAGGACCGATGTACGCAGGCGACTTTGCTGGAATACGGGTATACGTAAGTGGAGTGTTCCATGAAAACGGATACCTTTATATCGTACACGTTAACCCCCGTATTCATAAACGTCTGCTAACTTAACAAGCCGCTAATAATTGTTTGTCCCTTTTGCTCT
>JALPQI010020427.1:0-18041 GCA_025490895.1 Thaumatotibia leucotreta | reverse complement strand
AGTGAGGGTCACCGTGGATGAAAAACTTAAATATTTATCAAATTCTCTCCTAATCGAGAGGTAAATAAAATTATTCTTATTCATATTTACGTTCTTATTTTATCAGTGACAATAAGTTTCCTGTAATTATAACATTTGCTTCACTCCATTGTTCTAGATACCTACTCGACCGTAGAACTCCACGTAATTACGATCTTCACTAAGTAGCAGAATGCAGTACAACGGCTTCAGCAATCAGCATCCTATGTAAGTTTTGGTTTTCGATTGAAATGAGTAAAATGCGACATTGGTATACATATTCAACATTGGTTGGGTGTTGATTGATCTCCGCGGATTCTCTGAAGAGCGGCCATTTTGTGAAATGCAATGCGTGCTTTGATACTCAGCTGATGTCGAATATCTAGGCTACTCGTCTAACTGTGGAAATTTTATATTTTTTTGTCTTTGATTTACTTTATAAACATTTCGTATGATTCTATTACTATCAGACTTCATGTCAAGTGCTTTTCAAGCATCCCGTAATTCCATACTTTCACTAGTACCAGTAGTACCTACCTACCTATGCTACATATTAATTAGGGCATGGATTTATTTGTCAGGTCAGGTTTGAGCATTGAGCAAGTCCATTATTTAAAGTTATCTAGTCATTAGAACAGACTGGATATAATGCACTCATAAAGGACTCCGTGTTTAGTAAATATTACCTTACTTAGTACAAATAAACGGGTACCGTTGTACATATTACATGATTGTAGTCTTTAAATTAAATTTGTTCCTATGCATTGTAGAGTTGTACACATGACTAGTGTATTCATAATAATACATATTGCCAGTATTAAAAATAGCACATGGTCGTCCAGATAGATGTGTATAAAAATCTAGTATTCTGAAGTAGGTAGACTCATATTACAATCTACAATGTTTTAGGTCAGATTACAGAACATGAGGCATTATGAAGATGACGTTATTAAATTTATTTTTATTTCATTTATTAAATTGGGTCCAACAGTGGTTTAGGAAACTAAACCAAATTATAGGTATTCAGAGTATATCTATGCTCAAACATTCTAATTAAATATAGCATGGACTTTATAAGGTTAAAAGACAAGTAAAAATATTATAGTTTCAGGCCCCGACCAGACCGGAATGAACAATTCGGCAAAATCCCATTCTTTGGAGGCCTCCTTCATGATTTTGGAGGACCCAAAAATTTTGGTCCCAGGAACAACAACATGGGCAATAAAAACAATTTTCGCCCAAGAAATGACTTCAATGGAATGAGGCCAGACTTTAATAATCACAAAAGTGATGGAATTCAAAATGACTTTGGTGGACCAAAAGAATACAGGCCTAGGAATAACTATAACAATCAACCTCAAAAGAAAGATTATGAGGACAAAGGCCAAGGAGGTAACATGCAATTTTATAATGGTAAACCAGACTTTGGAGGACCAAAACAACAGCAAGGTGGCTTCCAGCACAAAAATAATTATGGACCGAAGAACTTTAATAACCAAAATGGTCATATGAATCAACAAAACTTTGCTCAGAAGAAGACCTTCAATAATCCTAACATGGGCCAGCAGCCTAATGAGTTCAATGGCCGCAAAATGCAAAGCATGAAGGCAAAGCACCCGGGGGACAGCTTGGTGAAGCCCATGTGGGATATGGCTAATCTTGAGCCAATTCAAAAAGATTTTTACAAGCCTCATGCTGATGTTGAGTCCCGCTCTGAAGAAGATGTAAAGATGTTCCGTGCTACAAAAGAAATCATTGTTAGTGGTAACAATGTGCCACGGCCTAACCAAGTATTTGATGAAGGAAATTTCCCAGATCACATTATGAATACTATCAAGGAACAGGGTTGGGTTGAGCCCACTGGAATACAAGCTCAAGGCTGGCCTATTGCTCTCTCTGGTCGTGACATGGTCGGTATTGCCTCAACTGGTTCTGGAAAGACTTTGGCTTATATGCTACCTGCTGCTGTTCATATTGTGCATCAGCAGCGCATTCAAAGAGGGGATGGCCCTATTGCTCTCATTCTGGCACCAACCAGAGAGCTTGCTCAGCAGATTCAGTCAGTGGCACAGGCTTACAGTGCCCGTGGTCTTATCAGGAACACATGCCTCTTTGGTGGCTCTCCTAAAGGGCCCCAGGCTAGAGATTTGGAAAGGGGAGTTGAAATTGTTATTGCCACACCTGGTAGATTGATTGATTTTCTTGAGAGAGGCACTACAAACTTGCGCCGTTGCACATATTTAGTTTTGGATGAAGCTGACAGAATGCTAGACATGGGCTTTGAGCCTCAAATTCGCAAAATTATTGAGCAAATTCGTCCAGATCGTCAGGTTTTGATGTGGTCAGCAACATGGCCGAAAGAAATCCAGACCTTGGCTGAAGATTTCTTAAATGATTATGTCAAAGTGAATATTGGGTCATTGAATCTGTCCGCCAACAATAACATTAAACAAATAATTGAGATTTGCGAAGAACATGAGAAAGAGCACAAACTTACCAACCTCTTAAAAGAAATATCATCTGAGAGAGACAACAAAGTGATTGTATTTGTTGAGACTAAGAAAAAGGTAAATAAGAAATGCTTATCACTATTTGTTTATAACTGTTTTCTATTCTAAATGCTGTCCAATAAATAAATTTCTTGAAGTTCAAATGTAATTGTGGTGATTACTTATTAAATGAAATACATTTTTCAGGTGGATGATATTGCCCGAGCTGTCCGTCGTAATGGTCACAAAGCTCTTGCTATTCATGGTGACAAGTCACAGCCAGAACGTGATGCTGTTCTCACGGAGTTTAGAAATGGTGCCACTACCATACTGATTGCTACGGATGTTGCAGCTCGAGGCTTGGATGTTGAAGATGTCAAATTTGTTGTCAATTTCGACTATCCTAATTCATCTGAGGATTATATTCACAGAATTGGTAAGTTGATGTTGATTAATATATTTGTAAAGTTTTCATAATAAATAAAGTAAAATAAAACATTTATTTCAGACCATAGAAATCCATATAGTGTTAGTTACAAAATTACTTAAATGAATATGTTAGTACTTAAGATTAGGTGTTGGGAGGTCCAGTGTTTGACAAGGTCACTGTCCCATCTCCCTGCCACAACGGCCAGGAGACTGGCATAATGACGTATGTGTATGAATTAAAGTGATTAACAACATTATTGCTATATTTTTAGGGCGCACTGGCAGATGTCAGCAGTCCGGTACTGCATACACCTATTTCACCAGTGGAGATTCGCGCCAAGCTCGCGCCTTAGTTTGCCGTATTGCTGGAAACAGGACAGACCCCACCTGCTAAGCTGAGTGACATGGCACGAAACAATAATGGAAGCTCTGGTAAATTATCATTATTTATTATTTTGGTCCATTTTGAAAGTGATACCCCCAGTCCCCCACGTTCTAACTAATTATTTTTTACTACTGAGGATTATGAGCTTTTTGTGTCCTAATAGGTAAAGAGAAATGTCTCAAAATGTTCGTTCGTTACATTCCGTTACCGCCATGAAAATTTATCAAAAATGGTGATGCAATTAAAAAATAAGCTTTGGACCCTTTCTCCTATTAAACATTGAAGTAACTATAACAAACAAAAAAAATTTCAATGAAACAAAAGCGGGGAGTACCGCTTTTATTTAATAGTAGAAACACGAATGAATATTTTATATTCTTACTTTTCTACAGGACGCAATCGTTGGCAACAACGCAAAGATAATAACAGTGGATCAAGTTCACCACGTCAGCAAAGTAATCAGTGGAACAACAAAATGGCTAACAATGTTTCTAATGAGGACACACAGAATATGTATCAAAACCGCAACATGAATCAACAACAGCCACCACGTTTTTCCAACCAAAACCAAGGCAATAATCAGGGTTACAGACAGAACAACTTCCAGAAGCAGGTGCCTTTCCCAAGCCCTAATATGTTTGAGTCAATGGGGAATTATCAAGGCGGATACAATAATGGCTATCAAAATGGATACAACAACCAGAATGGATATGGTCAGCGCACATACAACAGTGAGTATTTCTTATGTATTCAAATATTATTCAAGCAAAATATGCTTGCTCATGTAAATTTTCTAGTGAATTTTATTTCTTCACTATGTAACAAACCAAAGTATAATATTTCTGTCAAACCATAACATGGTTAAACCATTACATATTATGTAATGTGTTATTTTAGATCAGCGCAATGGAGGACAACAATACCGCAATAACAACGCTAATGGTAACAAACCAAATGGTTCGTCTGGATCTTCCTATGGGTCTCCTCCTCCACACTTTGCTACTCCTCCTCATTACCCTCAGATGCATCCTCATCATCAGGACATGCTTGGTAAGTTTCATGGAGGTTGTTTGAGAACATTAAATAACAATAGATTGAGTAAAGCTGCCTGTAGCTTTCAACACGTTAGACGCCGCATACCTATGCTGCATGCTTAAAACAAGTTCTTACATCTATACCAGTAGCTTAACAACGAACGTTAAGTTTTGACACAACTGTTGCGTCGCCGGCATAGGAGTACAATCTTTTCGGTCACACACACGGGTCACTGGAATAGTAGTTGGATGTGATAATTTCGATGGGCATAGGATCAGCACTTAGTGGAACAGTATCAGAGGCGAATGTGTTGAGTAAATTCAACCATATTACATCGTGCTTAACTCCTGCAAAAACGAGGTAAGTTTTTAAGTTCTGCTAATGCACAATGGCATAATCTCTACAAATTTGTACTATCAATGTAAAGTGATGTGAATTAGAGATGACAGCCTCAATGTGGTTAAAACGATAAAACATTTTGGTCCTCAGCCGAGAACTAAGTCGTACTAGTCTGCCTCGGCCGAGACAAAATCCCATAGTATCGGTCGGACCTTACTATTTTTCATTATGTTCGGTGTAAATACGTCACAAGAAGGCATTAGTTAAATATTATGTATTATTATGAACACACGTGCCCTATTTTTTATCAGTTTTGTAAATAATGACAAATATAAAGGTAGTAACATAATGCAACATAACTAAAAAGCAATTATTTTTTTGTGATTTATTTTTATTACTAAACTTTGGATATCAAAACGGGGTATCAGGTTATCATCAGTAAGCGCCTGTTACAAAACAAAAGCAATTAGTTTGAATTTTGTTTGTACATCCATATTTTTATATATGCAATGCAGCTTGTATATTTTTATATAACAGGTGCTTACAATTGAAATACTTATTTATGATACAAGTGTGGAAAGTAGGCTTTTATCAGGACTAGTGTCGTAAAACAAGAGCGAAGAGAGTATTTTAAAATCGACGCGAGATTCAAGAGACTACATTTCAACATTACAATGCATTATGCAAAGAAAACGTATCTTGGCAGTACCATCCAGGCCGTGCAATATGCATTGTACGATTGTAAGATTTACCCAGTGGTAATCACAGGTGTTATAGTGAGTACTTACAGGGGTGATCCGGCTGCCGGCCCACGTTAAATGTTTCTTATCTTATCTCGCTAACTACGTAGGTACATGTAATTTCCAATTATAGTTGCCGATTTCTAAGAATGAACATTTTGACAGTTAGAAATGTGCCTTGGTGGGTCAATCACTTTTTTATGTCACTCGTTGCCATGGTTACGTTCTCCTGGGTCACCCTTAAATTCACAGTTTAATATTACGGTATAGCTTAAGTCAGATTGACAAAAAATAGAAGTTCATGATAGTAGAGCTTGCAGGATACTTTCTTCTAGCAAACTATCGCACTGTTGTCTCCTGGGTAATGTGACAAAATAACAACATAAAAAAAATGATTGACCCATATATGACTTTAAGACTATCGGAAAAATGGTGAGTCTTACCATCATAATTAATAAGGATTAATCTATATCTGTCAAATCAAAAGTTCATTCTTAGAAATCGGCAACTATAATACCACGAGGTACGTGATCGCCACAAGAAATAGTTAATGACTTTAATGAGGCGATGAGCTCCGTCTGTAGATTTGTACCTATTAGTTGTATTATGAGGCTTCTCTATTTTTCATAATAATAATAAGAATAGCGATAAAAGCAAAACATACCGACATGTGTATGTAAATTTGCTAAAATAAATGACAATATCTACGGAAGAAACAGTTGAATACGTTTCTATGGAAGAATTAGGCTTGGATTTCCTTTTTACTGGTGTCAGTTAAACATCGGCAGTATCTAATGTTCGAGCCTAGGGTGTTCACTAGTATTTCGCAGGTAATCCATGGATGATTTTGAATTCCAGGTGGTAAGTTCTACGGCGGCGGTGTGGGTGCAGTAGGCGCGGTGGGCGGCGGCGGCCCTTGCGGCTACCAGGCGGCCGTGGGCGCCGGCGTGCCGTACGCGCACCTGCCGCCCGGCCCGCTACTGTACGCGGCTCCCGTTCAGCAGTAAACAGTTCTCGCCCAGTGAATTGGCGGTTTTATCGTAAGAACTTTATTTTGGGTTACTCGACTCGAAACATCTTTTCTACGTTGCGATCGTACGAAATTCTCAATGATTTCCATTCTGACTGTGCTTTTTCCGAGAGTCGAGATTTTTTGTTAGGTCACTTTTAGTTTCGTTTTTTTTTAGTATTTCTTGCAGATCTGAATGAAGCTTACAAAATATGCTGAATAGTATTTAGAAGATGTTTGATTATACTATTTTAAAACTTAATTGACGATGTCATACGAGATACATTTTTGTGAATTCTCTTTCAGATCCTTAACGAATATAATGTGTGTTATTTAATAAGATGTAAGGTGTAACGTTACAAAACTTGTCGTTTTCACCTGTAGATTTATCGTAGCTCTTTCAATACTCTAATAGTTTTGAGAGGGTTACTCACTGTATTTAGACTAGTTGGTGTGGGTACCCTATTGTGTAATCCCGGGTGCCTTTTCGTTTTCTTTTATAATGTCTGTATGATGTACGAAATGCACGAAACATATAGAAGATGAAAGGTTAGAAGATGAATGGATTTTAGGGGAAAAGTATTCTCTTGAATGTTTTATATAAATTATTTTATTGTTAATTATTGATCTTATCCTGAGGAAAAGTGGGACTTAGTATCGCGTTTAATCACTAAATCTGTATTGCCAGATAAAATTGTGAATATTTTTCTTATGTAAAGTGATGTCAATGACATTTCAAGTCACTGATTTCAAAGTTATTTTTTTATTGAAGACTACTTGAATAATACTTAACTACTGAATATTTTATGCATAGGAATCAGCTTCTCAAAAATATAAAAGTATGTAAATAAAACATGCATTTATCGTAGGAAGAGCGTTTCTTAGCAAAATAAGTGATGCGTTTCATTATTTGTTTTTCGAGTTTATTTATGGTATAACTAACGTACCGGAGAGGGCTGATCGTAGTATTATCGGCACAAAAATATTGAAGTTTTTAAAAGTAAAAGTATCGTGTAGGCAGCCGTTACTGTCCAAAGATTTTGGAATAATCTGTGATATTTCATTACTGTAACCTGTCTGCGTTGGTCAATTGTTAATACAAGACAAAAATATATTTTTTGACTATTTGAACGAATTACAAGACAGGCAAGTCGTTCACAGATATTTAATGATATAATATAAGTTTTCAGTTTTACCGTTAGGGACGTAAACGGTATCTTCATACGCACTATACGTATATAGCAACCATATAGGGGGTGAACAACGTGTTCGTAGGTCTTGCGTGTTGGTAGGTTAAGTTGCCGAGCATTTTCTTGTGCCGGTCCTGATATGGATTATCAACAAGGTCCAATTATAGTAGCTTTCAATACTCGCCTGGGTTTGAAAGGGTTAAACGCGAGGACTTCGTGTACATTTTAAGAGAAAGACTGTGCAAAAATTGTGCAAAAAATTCGTCTAAAAGATGAATTTTCCAGTGCTAGCTAGCCTGTCCCTGGAGTCGCGATTACGGAATAGTTAATTGCGTGCGTATTACGGCAAGCGTGTGTGTCGAGTATGGTCGCGGATCGCAGGTAGCTCCTGTATTATTATGTACAAAGTACTGCACCCACCTCTACTAAACAACTGTGATGTTATTATGTAAGTAGCGTAAGTAGTTACGTCCAAGAGAAGGGATGACATCATATCTGACATTTAATATCGGAGCGTGCATTCAGCACGTTTTGATTACGTTTTCTCTAAACAAGACAAACAAGACTGATTATTTCTTATTGATAAATATTTTATACATGTTCACTTTGGATGAATCAAGATGTCTGTATTTATAATTGGTAGTATTCTTCTCTCACGCTGTGTGTTTTTTGGACAACTATTACTCACTATGTTCGTCTTTCTAAAAGCGGTCACCGAGATACTAAAATGTTCAAATTTGTTTAGAAAACATTAGTTTATTGTTTCCTTTGTGATGAAAAATGTTGTTGACAAATTATGTGGCAGCGGCAGTTTAAACACGTAATTCTTGAGAGTTAATTATTATTTGTTGTTAATAAGCAAAATTTTATTTATTATACCAACCGAGGTTTGTGAAAAATATACATAGATTTTTAAGTATGTGGCAATGCAGATCCTCATAAATATCGATGCCTATTACTGCAAAAGTAATAGCTAGTATTTATTAAAAACAAAAGTGTCCCAAAGGGAAGTCTTCTGAATGTTTCTAAGAAGTGCATTTCTTCTATGTAATACAGTATTAAATTCCGATTAATAAATGAATGTATAATTATTAATCAGTTTTTATTATTAGCCCCTTTTAATGCCCTACTAGATATATAATTTTGTCACATGAAAGTTTAAATTAAATTTTAAAGTAAATTTTATACAGGATGTTATCAAAATGGTTATACAAAATAATGAAACATGAATCTATTAATGATTTTGAACAACTTTCAACAAGAAAAAAAAATTGGCCCTTTTTGACACATTTTGGCAACCTATCTTAGTACATTTCAATGGAAGTGGCGGTGTTTTCTTGAGTTTTCATATTTGTTCCCATAGTAAAAGTTGTTCAAAATCATTAATAGAATATTTTTTTATTATCTTGTAGGGTTATTCCAACCTGTTACCACCAACTTGACACCAGTGGTAACAACTGGGTTTTTTTTTCCCACCTGTTACCACTGGGAACAATTGGGAATTAAAATTCCCAACTGTTACCACTAAACTAATTTTTTTAGTAAGTAACCAAATATTTTAGTGGTAACTAGTAGGGAAAAAAATCCCAGTAGTTACCACCAAGTACTCTGGTGGTAACAAGTGGGAAAAAAATTCCCAGTTGTTACCACTGGTGTCAAGTTGGTGGTAACAGGTGGGAATAACCCATCTTATATCACCATTTTGATAACACCCTGTATATGTAATAAATGTTAATGTAGTACACTAATGAATACATCCTATTCTATGCAAAATAGAAACGTGTGGTCCCTTCATAAATCAATGTACTCTGCCTGCATGTGCACTTCCCCCTTATTTATACATAAACGTCTCCTAACTTGGCAAACCGATAAGTATCGTTTGTCCCTTTCGATCTTATAGACAATACATATAATAATATCAAATACTCATCGGCGTGTTAAGTGTTTATGAATAAGGGGGGGTAGTGTTCAGACTGTTTCTAAAACATTTTGAACAAAATGCATTTTGCAAATAGGCGATTCATTGACCACAAACGGGAATCTCTATGACCCGAATAATTGTGAGCGCTTTAGTAAAAACATCCTACTTTGACGCTTATCATGAGGACTGAATAGTGCATGTACCTTTATAAGAATTAAAAGTCAAATCGCCCTCATGGCACTCAAGCGAAAAAGTATAACGTTTTTTTACTAATTCGCTCCCAAGTATTTATTACCTCGCTTGCGAATCAAGCGCGCCCAATAGGTTCTCGCATGCGTAGCGGCAGATACAGAAAAATAAAACTCCCTAAAGATTTGCATAATTGTGTGTTTGTTTTCTTTAAGCTTTACTGCAAGCTATATTGCACATGGCTCATACAACAAAAACTGTACGTACGTGCAGAAACTTTCTAGTGTTTTCCTTGATAAGCATTCCACAATATTCGCCCGAACATTAGAATTCGTAGGTCTAGATTTCCACGTCAATGATGACGTCGGGCTGGAAACTAAGGCATTGACGTACAACCGACTCGAGGTCTCGAGGAGGGAGAGGTAGATTGACCTGATTGACAATGGCAAGGTATGTATAGTGATTTTATAACTTTTATAAGTGTCTCAGAAAAAATTTGCGCAACTAGCGACGGCGGAGAGCGAATCCATAAGTTGGAGCGAGAGGCCGAAATCTTAACTCGCTCTCGCACAATATACGGTTTTCCGCCCTGCCGATCGCCTTAGACCTATGTAGTGACCAGGCCATAAGTGTGCCCGTAAGCCCGTATTCATTTATGTGTGGCAGAAGCGATGGGAGTCTAATGATAGTGATGAAATAGAAAAATAATAATTAGGCCCGAAGAGTATAATTTATAGGTGTAATCTATCCAACTAAATTGTCAGTAGAAAAAGTGGGCAGATTTTTAAATGTAGACGGGAATAGTTTGTAGTAGATAAATAATTTGAATTTGCCGCCTTTTTTATTGACAAGCTGAATGGACAGTATAACTGGCTAATCAGCCTGTAAGTAGAAAAAGGCGGAAAAGAAAAAAATAAATTGCCGCCGTTTTCTACTAAGACATACATTTGTTAAATAAATATTGGTTTCGGAGAAACGAGGTCCTACTATTATAATATAGCAGAAAAAAGTATTCATTTCCGGACTTCCGGTTTAGGTAAAAAGTATGCATGAGTAAATAGCATAAAGGTTCTATTTGTAAAATGAGCTTTGACAGCTGTCTTGGTAAGGTCATTACACGCCGAGAGATGGCGTGCTCAACCCAGATCGTGCTCTTATTTTCGTGGTTGCTCTGTTTCTGTCTGTCAAGAAGTCTGAATTTAATGAATGTCTGATTGATAAAATGATAACAATTTTATTGTTTTTAGGGATATTTGAGTGTGTATTCGTGTGGTGAATTGTGAACTTCGACAACAAACAAGTGCTCTTATTTTGACACTGTTGAATTAAAATTTAAGGCAATTTATTTGCGTCAGTGACAATTTTGATAACCCCGATGTAATTACAAGGTTATTTAAATAATGGCTGCATTTAAACTGGTACGTCATATTTTAAGTAATACACATAACAAGGATTAATTTTCTAGGTACATAACATTTTCGTGAATTGATAATGCCACATAACCACACTTTCCTTCGTAACCTACTAGCGAGACTAGACGGCCTTGAGTCTAATCTTGTGTGAAGTCCAATGTCGTAAAAATATTAATAAATCTTATGGGGATGTTTCTAAGAATGTATTATTTGAAATGTTCAAGTTTTGTTCAGTTGGATTGCAGCAAATCTCATAAGTCTCATAACTCAGGCACGATTTCAGTTTAATTACTCGATATAAACAATGGTTTATTTACTCGAAGGTAAATGTCTTATATATGTAATAAATGTAAATGTATACGAATTTAAGTACTTATAATTTTCAATCTTTAATCTAAATTATTATAAAAAAAATACACAATCATTGGTAGGGATGACACGAACCTAATACCTAACGGAAATTATGTACAGTCGAGGAAATTGAATGTTTAGCAGTTTATGGCTCACTTTACTTTGGACGTGCTTAGTACATATAAAAAAAAATCTGGAATCGCAAAGTGCTAAACATTCAATTTCCTCGACTGTACAGTCGGATTAGGGTTGCGAACAATTTTTTTGGAAATTGTATTTTTCTAAAAACGCGTAATAATATCTCTCGACTCGTTCGACTTATCGGGTTTGACCATCCAATCGAACCCTCGATATACCTAGTACAATCGACAACACAGCTGTAAATACAGACAAAGTGCCAGAAATATGTATACACACCTTTATGTCCAGGCAATAGAGTTCTGTTTACATATTTTTGGCACTATGCCTGTGTTCACAGGTGTGTTGTTGATTGTACAGTCAACCAATTGGAACCCTAGGCCACTCAGGAACCATGTCAAAGTAACGTTATCAATCAGATTGTAAGACATTTCAAACGGCTTTTCATTTTGACATGGTTCTAGAGTGGCCTAGGGTTCCAATTGGTCGAGTGTACCTACTTTTTGACAAGTCATTATTTTGCATTGAAATTTGATCAATTATACCTACTAGCATTTTGTAAACCTCTCCTACTACATAAGACTTCTTTTGACTTAGTAGAGGTATAGTCAACAAAGAACTTGGTTTACCACTTTTAGACTATGCAGTCGTAAAAAAGTCGAATAGTGGTTGACCACATTTTTTGTTGATTGTACAGCATTTCGAAAAATTTGATCTTTTAATCTCCATTAGAACTTTTGCATTTTTGCGTAGGTATTATAGTTTTCTTCCAAAAGACATACTCTCTGTACAGCACATACTATTATAATATACATATGTATAGCACCGTTGGCAACCCTAATCAGGACAGAAATGTCTGCACTTGTACACTTTTTATCAACGGCATTAAGTTGATGTCCGTTTATTTAAAGGTAAAAAGGGTAGGGTCCATATTATACCCTTGACTGTATAATGCACCCTGCATATAGTGCATATGTATCTCATGTCCAGTAAATGGCTCTAGGAGTTTGAGCATTGAATTTTGTATAACATCGATTGAAAACGTTTTATAGAAATATAATAAAAATGTCCAAGTAGGACCACGGACGCGCGTTCGCGTTCTATTGAACCCAGATTATTATTTTTGGGAAAATACATGATTTGGTATGAATTATTTTACAGTCGGTATTTGTAGTGTACTTGCTAGCCAAATATTTCGATACACCATAACGCCGCGGCCACGACATCGGTCTAAGGCGACCGGCTTAGCGGAAAACGTATGGCGCTCCCTCTCGTACCCATATCGGCATCCCGCTCCAACTCATGGATTCGCTCGCCGCTGGTCGCCTTAGACCAATGTCGTGGCCGGGCCGTAATGATGTCTAGTACGGTGAATCTAACTATTTGACAACTTTGGTAGCTACAAAGTACCTATTTGATGCTGACTGTACATTTTTGCAGTCGTCTTAAGTTCGTCACTGCCACCGTGTACCTATTTTACATTTATCATTTATTTATTAAATTTCACTCATGAACAACATAGTACATGTGAAACATGAACCATGATGGGCGTAGTAAATATTAACATTTACAATTACATTCACATTTACAATTACTATCTTAAGTAGGTATCTTAAATTATTAGTATCTACGTTATGTTCAGAAATTTATGAGTTGGCTTATGAGTTAACTATGTTTGTTTACGTTAATGTATTATTTTGTGCTGTATGTTTCCCAAATAAATAAATGGCATATTACAATGTTCGTGTCTATATAGTCAAACTGAAGTTAAACACGATACATAACCTAAATTCATCGCCAACATTTATTTAAAAAGTGTCTTGGCGTTCATACCACTACACTATTAAGTGTCCATATCGACATTTAAATATTTTCGTAATCCCACGAGACTGTAACGAGGGGTTAATCTAACCTACTCACAAAATTTCTTGATATTCAGTTGAGAAATGCGTAATGTATAAGAAAAGATTTGAACAAGCTGAAACGGGGAGGTGACGTTGCACTTTCATGTTTTATTCCAAAAATGTATTAGGTATGTTTTGTACAAATTTAACCTACTTTCCACGAAAAGCTTCTGCAACTTCGTTTTATTTGACCAATACAATTTCTAAGTTTGAACCAGGCGGGAAGTTCAGGACTCTAGGATTTTGCCAACAAATTTAACTTAATGAAACTTTAATTTGCTAAGTAGATACATAGATAGGTATTAGTGATTAAAAGTTAAATTTTATCGTAGTTGTTGTGTCTTTGGAAAGAGTTCCATCTCTGTACCTATCTTTCTTGTGTCTCTTCCCTTCTGCAGCGGATGTAGTAGCGATTTGTCTCAGGAACCTTGCATTTGTTGACAATTGTGTAACATTGCAAAACACAAGTGTATGTAAAGGAAAAAACATCGTATTTGTTTAAACCCGGCTCAATGTACAGGAAACTCCCACTTGTTATTTAGCTGAAGTGATTTGATTTGTTTTCATTGCCTGTATTTAATGAGGTTTCGGTTTCCCCAGGACGCCTTCACACATTGGCAGATGGCCATTAAAGGCGACGGCAACTAGGCTAGCCGTGCACGTAACGGGGTCGTGATTGCGGAACAAGGTAAGAAACAGACACACGTTTATAGACATCGCATGTACAGCGAGCAGATTGCATGGGCTCCTTGATTGGATCCTAGCTGTATGATCTCAGGCATTTATTTTATTATCTACTGTGCTGTGATTTCAATTAAATTAATAGGCAGGGTAATTAATTATTTACAAATGTATTGGAGGACATCTTCAAGACTTTAAACTGGGAAGGACGGGGCATAAATATAAATGGCGAATACATTTCGCATTTAAGGTTTGCCGATGATATCGTGGTCATGGCGGAATCGCTGCAGGAACTCCAAGAAATGCTGCACAGCCTAAATGTAGCCTCCCAGCGAATTGGCCTCCGGATGAACCTGGACAAGACGAAGCTCATGTTTAATGATCTCGTCATTCCGGAGCCAGTAATCATCGATGGCACGCCTCTCGAAGTTGTCAAAGAATATGTCTACCTTGGCCAGTTAATGCAGTTGGGTATATACAACTTTGAAAAGGAAGCTAATAGGAGGATCCAGTTAGGTTGGGCAGCGTTTCGGAAGTTGCAACAGATATTCTCGTCGGATATACCTCAGAGCCTAAAGACGAAAGTTTTTGACCAGTGCGTCCTTCCTGTTATGATGTACGGATCCGAGACGTGGACACTGACTGTGGGGCTAATCTACAAGCTTAAAGTCGCGCAACGTGCTATGGAAAGAGCTATGCTTGGGGACCTTGGGGTCTCTCTAAAGGACAAAATTCGAAACGAAGTGATCCGCCAGAGAATATGTCTACATGTCACATATCGGTGACCGACATAGCTCTGAAAGTTAGTAGGTTGAAGTGGCAATGGACTGGCCACATATGTCGCAGAACCGATAACCGCTGGAGCAAGCGTGTTCTGGAGTGGAGACCGCGTCTTGGTAAACGTAGCGTGGGACGCCCTCCGGCCAGATGGCGGGATGATTTGCATAAGGGGGCTGGCAGAAACTGGATGCATAAAGCAGCAGACCGAGCTCTGTGGCGTACCTTGGGGGAGGCCTATGTCCAGCAGTGGACTGCAACGGGCTGATGATGATGATGATGATGATGAATAGGTACCACTCCACCCGTTGCTTCAGAAATATAAAATTCGCCTACCACTTTTAAATCTTAAGAGACCAATTTTTGGCTGACTGTATGTGACGCAATTTGGGGAATATTTGTTTGGTTAATTCGAAAACCAGTAGAGTTTTTATCTTAATGTATTAAATTAGATTGGGTGCATTTTTACAAGACATACCGGAAAACATAACGTGGTTGAAGGACGCAGACTAGATGGACCGACGATCTGGCCTGCTACCGCGAACACCGAAGTTCATAAATTTCGGTGATTTATTTCTGTCACTCTACTGACGGCTTCGTTGGAGTGACAGAGACAAATCCTCGAAATATCCGAACTTCGGTGTTCGCGGTAGCAGGCCTGGTTCGTCGCGGGAAACAGTTTGTTTAACAGACTACCTGAAGATCTAAAGTCCCCAGATTGAATACGCTTCAAAACTAAATTATTCGATTGGTGCTTAGGTAGGCTGTATATTAATGATCATTTTGAAAAGAAGACTATATGACATTACATACTTATTTCTTGACATCTCGATTGATATCATAGTGCAACTTATTTTATTTTATTTCATTTCATTCACATATGTTTATTTTATTGATCATCTGTTCTCGTAACACTTTTCATGGCATGACATTGACTTCTTCATATTCACAGTAATAATTTCATAATTTTCTTTCATCCATTATAATATTCATAACTCTAATTTATTGACATTAAAATTTTATCCAATGACATGTAATGAAAATCTATTGTGCGCCATAATAATATACTGGCTGATTGTGAAGAACTACAAAACTACTGTACACCATTTATTACTACTCATTTTCATACAATAAATTATTTGAATTTAGAATGGTTTAGTGACTATTTATTGTAAAGATATTTGGGGGATGCCTAAGATGCAGCAATGGCCGGCTAAAATGATGATCACGAGACCTAAGTCGACGACTGCGTACGTGCAGTGTAATGTAATGGGCTATTGCCCGGGCGTTGTATAGCATTCATGTCTCAAATTTCATCAAATTATCGATCAAACAATGAATGAATCGATCAAAACAACATTCACGAAGGTGATATATTATTGTCCGATACTGTACCCACTTATATCTGCATGTCTGTGGTAAGATACATCACCTAGTAGGGCAACTGGGACGACCGCTTCTAAAAACGCGATGTAAACACCGATGATTCACTCTGTTTGTGCAGCTGACTTTCCTCCCCGTTACTTGCGTGCATTCCTTTGCGTAACGCATGTTTCAACATTCATGAGTACGCCTCACTAATGAATGATACTCTGAAATAAACACCAAATAACTATTCTCGTAATGATTGAGTTCGAGAAGCTTTTTAGTGAGCAAAGGAGATTTGTTTTAGTTATTTTTATAAATTTGTCTGAACAACACACTAAAGAATAGGCAAAAATACATACCGGTTATATCAAAATGTCGTGGCTTTGGACAGTTTATGTACAGTCACGTCTATAAATATAAATATGTTCACATTTCAGTACGTATGTCCAAGTATCTTCTGTTGGTTCTTCCATTTTTAAAGTAATTTAAAGCAGCAAATAGTTATTTTAATATTAAATAATTAATAAGTGTGTTCCTCGTCGAAAGCTTTTCCAAATGTGTCATTGTTGAGCGATTTAAATTGGATTATCCTTGAAATGGTGATTGTCTTGACAGATCTTTTAAATTTGAAATTCACTGAACGCTTAAATATACATCTAGTGTTTATTACTGTATTTCGATTTTTTTTTTCAATATACTTGTATTATAATCCACAAAATATATCAAGAAAACGAAAACATAAGACAATGATATTTTGCATTTTCTTTATTTACGTATGATGGAGTCGGGAATTTATAAAAAGAATATGTTTTATTTACCTAACTTAAAGCCAGATTGATGAGTATAAATAAAGTAACAACAAACTGGAAATTACGAAGTTGGCCGTGTAGCAATTGTTAACAGTTGTTTGGGGTAACCTTCAGTATATAATGGTGTTTACAAATACAGCAATGAGTGGGTTATGAAATTACTGTCGCGTCACGACGATAAATCTGATGACATCGAAACTGTCCACGGTAAAACCGGGTCTGAAATTAATATCGGTGCCTATGTAGTAGTACGTAGTAAATCACTTAATTATACATAGAGTATATTACAAATACAGTTACAGAAGACCTAAATTAATATATATAATATATAATTTAATTAAAGGGCAGAATAAAAAAAAACAAAGGTGAACTTATGTAAGGGATCTTTTCAAGCTAACCTTTTTTGAAAGATTGAGCGGAGTTTTGAAAGTTTAGATAGACAAAGTCACATGATGCACAATAAAGAATAAAGTTAAAATACACTATCACTAAATGAATAAAATACACATATAACTATTATAGGTACCTAATGCCTACTCTACCCTGTGCCTACTGTTATTTCCTTATTTATGTTACTACTGGGTTTAGCCAATGGGTTTACCGTTACTCCCTGATTATTTATTTACCAATAAAATTATTCTAAACAGATAACAAAAATTATCCTCAAGTTTATTTATAGGTTACAAAAATTATCCTCAAGTTTACCTATATAAGGTCCTAATTTATTAGATGCAGATATTTTTGCAGCTGATAGTACTCGGTCTCTGGAGTATATTAAACCGTGAAACATTATAGCTTTTACGATGTTTTTTTGGAGAAAACGGAAGAACAAATTTGCTACGTAAAAACACCCTGTT
>JALPQI010020426.1:0-14706 GCA_025490895.1 Thaumatotibia leucotreta | reverse complement strand
TATAATTGAAAATTAGACCTAATTCTGCTTGGTTTAGAGTTGAAAATTAAAGAGGAAGATTTCATTTTATTTATTCGAAAAAATCCGGAAATAAACAAGCTTTTTGGAAAGAAACGGGATTTAATCGGGAAAATGCTCGGCATATTCCTTCGCCGTCTGGCGGTCAAAAGGTTTTACCATTTTGCACGTTAGTTCAGAATATTTCGATCACTGATTAGTGATTATGAATGAGGGATTAATCTAGCTAACCTTAGCTAGTTTAAGGAATTATGGCTATCTAAATCTTATCATACACGTAATATTTAGATCGACCTTATTATAATATTCGATAATAATTGCCGCTAGTAATTTAACAGCTATTATCTTCTTATCTCGTACGTGACCGACTGCACGAGAGATAAAGATTTTGCTCGAGAATCATTAATCACATATTATCAAATCGTAATTGGTAATTTTGGTATTAAGCAGATGACTTTTAAAACGATAGTAGCTGAGGAATGAGAAAAGTGTGAATATTAAAAACTGCAATGTACATTAAAAATATGTGAATGTAAAAATACTACAGAGGAGATAATGAAAAAAAAATGCATTGTTATACTTATCTCTTACCTTTGAATAAATGCTTGAGGAAATAGGTGAAAAATAACTATAGAGCTATTGAATAGAACTTAGAATAAATTGGGATTAGAGTTAAAACAAAACATGAAGATTAAATCGTGTCGTGGCATCTAGATTTTGCAACCTCATGAACTCATATTCTCCGCAGGTACCTATGTCTCAGCATGATTATAGAAATAAAACAACGTAACGACCTTTTTGCTTACTGCGTACTGCGTAAAATACAAAAAATCTGTACCCAAGACTGAATGGCGTATATTATATTAAGGGTGCGGCTCCAGCGGAGCTGTGGGAGCTCGGCTAAAGAGACCGCATCACAGGGTTTCTAATTTTCAATTTGAAGAATGTAATTGGTCAATTTTGCATAGCTCCGCTCCGCTCCGCGTCAGTGGAGCCGCACCCTTATAGTGCCAAAATGTTAGTTAATGTCGTGATGGCATTGATTTCACATGTATTAGCCTTGTCCGACCTCGAATTAACTATAACTAGTACATTGAGTACGAAATTACTCTAAATTGTATCCAATAATTAATCTGAATTCTCATTAAGTAAATAATAATTCCGATTAGAGCCAGGCGAAACTGTTAATGCTAGTTTTACGTCAAATGGTTAATATGAATAAGTCATTAGCGACTAAACGAATATGATTCGATCACGATGATTATAAGAATAGATTTTAGTTCCAAGGTTTAGGTACCAAAAAATTACGCATTCACTGTAACTGTACGCTTAGCACATGATTGGTACAGACAGTATGTCGCTGCGAGATAGATTTCCCTTCTTTTACTAACTATATTAATAAAAGAGGATATGGATAGTCTATCTCGCAGCGACATAATTGTCGCACCAATCATGTGCTAAGCCTACTGGTCTTGCAAGCCTTTTTTTCAGAGACCCCATTTTATTAAATACTTATATAACTAAATTTTTTATACCTTGGTTTTTATTTTAATTATTAATTAATTTAATTGGCAATGGTGATAATCAAAATACTCAGTTGTCTTTATTCATCATCATCATCATTATCATCATCCGCCTATGATAGTCCACTGCTGGACGTAGGCCTCTCCTATTAACTATGCGTATAGACGCATTAGGAGGTCTTTATTATTGTTACATAATTGGTGGAGTTCAATGATGCGATGCCATATTGTCGGGGATAGTGATGCAGTACCGCGTAACTAACAAATTCAATTAGGATCAATTTGAGTGTCAATTGTTTGATATTTGAACTCTATCTGTTTTGGTAGTTACGCGGTTTTGCACTATCCTCGACGATATGTAGTATTAAGTAGTAACACAGAATATACATATAAAGTAGTAGTAACCGCAGTGACGTCACGTTATCTCCACGTTTGACTGCTATCGCAAGAAATACTTTTAGATATCGATACTGTCTGAGCTATAATACAAGCCTAAAGATATTATACATTTAGTTTAGTTCTTTCGCGACTCCCGACCTTGCTAGGTGGGTTTTTGTGTTTGCTTTAAATTTAACTCTATTACTAAGTTTTTGTGAGCTTTGTGAATGGAATTTCATCGAATTTGTGTGTTTACGATCGGAATTTTAAATTGCCGGCTTGTGTTGATTTAAATTTTAAAATAATTTATTCTTTTTTTATCCGTGGTGTGACGCATTTAGATAACTTCATTTCTTTATTATGAATATCCCAAGTGTCTTCTGTTTTATTTGCAGTGTCAACTTTAGTTATAGTATTAACGTTATAAACTTCTAAATGCTTAATAAAAATAAGTGTTACTCGTGCTCCTCTAAATATCATTGCCTCATTATCAAGTTAATTTGAATATGACCGGTGACTTTATTTCGCAGTGAATTTCTTAACCTTGGCTCAACTAACACCGTTGCTTAATTTAAATTACTTCGATTCATTCGATATCACAACAAGTCTAAGAATCTGGTTGGAAACATTGTGCCGGATATGAGGTGTCAAAATAGTTTTCTCTGAAACCAAATTGAATCTTTGATTGATTCGCGGTTTCTGTTTAACTTTATGGGTGAAATTACTTATATGTTTGTTTTAATTATAAGGAATTGTTTCACATACATAATACAATCAGTTACCTAATAGCTTCTCATACACTATTAACTTATTTCTTACACATGTTTACATTGTTTAAAATTACCTTAGTTTTGCTGAAAGCGACCAACTACTATGTTTTGTCAATTTGACTTAAACTTTAACACATTAAGTTTGGTAGTTTTCTGTATTTTCAAAAAGTAGGAGTCGTTTTCGTTTCTGCATGAATGCGTGTCCATCTTCTTCGTAAACCGTGTGTGAGATTTTATGTCCAATACTGATGGTGTATGATGATTTTTATACTGATTCAAAAATGACTAGGGTCGTCTCTGTGTCATACTTTATAAATTGTGTCCAATTCAAGCTAGGCGCGCATTTTTAAAGAATAATAATGTAACCATCTTGCCCTACAGTCTGTTTGCGAAGTTTTTCATTTACCAGCGGTTGTTCGACGATCCAGAATTAACAACTTTTTTTTGTCCACAGATAACCAGCGACCATGTGTCCAATATGGCCGCTGCACTTGATAGTGCTCTATATCCTGGCGATGTTCCCTCTATGGGCGCTCTGCCAGGCAGCACCACAACTTGTAGCCAGCTTCATCCCGGACCAGGTCTCTGTGCACATGGATGATTACTTTGACGTCAACGTTACCGTCACTGGTGAGTCAAAGTCAAAGTATCCTTTATTCAAGTAGGCTCAGCAACGAGCGCTTTTGAATCGTTAAACTTCATAGCAGAAGTCGAGCAGATTCCGTCAAGAAACTTGCGGGACTTATTTTTTCAAATGATAATAGTGCCTTATGGCTGTTCCTGGTGGTCTACAAACTACAAACAAATGTTCTCTCTATGGGCGCTCTACCAACGAGCACCGCAGCTGATAATTATTTCGACGTTAACGTTACTGTCACTAGTGACTCCATTATGGTTGTACCTGATGGTCTACATACAGGCAACGTTTCTGCTATGGATCGACGACGCCTAGGAAATCCTTCAAAGGACTCGTTAGTTAGCTATGGAGGCTAAGGAGCTACGTTAATTGTTAATGTCTAAATGTAAATTGTTAAGTCTCCTATAATTGTGTATGAAGATATTGAAGATGTTTGGCACGGATTATACGCTTTTTACTACTGGCAACATTAGCCGGTCGGTGAAGTAACTACCTACCGCCATGCCCTACGTAATTAAATAAAATCCTTTATGGTAGCAAAATCGCAGGTGTCCAATATGTGTCCGGCACGTGAGTCGAAATCTAAAGATCGCCTCACCAAATCTGGACTGAATGGATCGATTTAATATAAAAATATATCATATGTGTGTGTGTCTATAAAATTATTCTATCATTCGTGTTGCTCTTTTCATTCACACCCGGTTTCATGAATAAACCTCTTTATTATTGTTGACCAACGTTTTTAATCACAAAAACTTAATAAAAGCAGAATGGCAATACCTATGGTAAACCACGATAGGAGGCCACTCTGTTGTCATTTCCGTAATAGGTTTAGGATCACATTACCAAGGGGTGGACCCCTCCGTTTACTTATTAGGGTACATTACGCCACAGTGACTGAAGTGGTGTCACAGACAGTCAAGGATCCGTGCTCATTGTAAAGAAGATTAGGAATGGTCAGTTATCTATAAAGGCGCGTTCACCGACACGAGCAAATAATATATAAAAGATACCTAATGTGCTACAGGAAAAGATTTATGTGCCATTTCGTTGCTACTTATACTTACTCTGTTGTGTCTTGAATCGGCAATACTCACTTCATGGAAATGACACCCGTATTTGAAGAGAAATAAAGGTGACATTTTCATGAATTTGAGCGCTGTTGATCCGAGGTTTAGTAAAACGATTAGCACTGTCAAGGTGATGTTGATATGAGAATCCAGACGGTTTTCGATTGATAGTTGCTGTGACTACGTGGGAATGGTACGTGAATTCATGTTCTTATATGTAGATAAAGTACATCCGATCGCTGTCTTTTGTTGTTATTTTGTCCCATTCAGTCTTTGGAAGAAGAAATGTATGAATGTATGTACCTACGTGTACCTATTGTGTGTGCATTTTAATGACATATGACATGACTAGTTGTGACCTATTATTGTCGGGTCTTATCACCATAAGAAAAATAAAAAATGTTGTAAAATTTTATGAAAGCGGAAAATATATTCACTATTTTTCCTCTAAACTGGACTTTACTTTGGTGAAGCGCAACATTGTCTGGGTTAGGTATAAGTAATCGTCTTGGCTATCAGTAAATGACCGCTAGGCACTATTATTGAAGTCGTCATTGATCATTATTGTTTTTAAAGCGTACGTAATGTCAATTAAAGTTGACATTGACCTTGTGATACATTTTCCAAAATAATTTCTACCGAATGGCTACGGCTGTATAGGCCTCTCCTAAAGATTGCCACAATGACCAGTCCTGCCCCATCCAATCATTGAAACTCATTGAAAACATTCAATCACTGAAATTTTAGTTGTAAGAGTGTCACAGACTAATTATTTATTTATTTTTAAACTAATATCGTTGCTCGTTATACTATACTAATATCGTTTATCGTTGTTGAAGTGTCACTGACCATTATTTGATAAAAGATTGATGATAGGTAGCAGCGTCATCATACTGGACACATTACTGCTATCGCCAATCCGCTTGCCCAGCGTTTCGATTATGGGCATTTACCTCACAATGCGTCTATACGCATAGTTAATAAGAGAGGGGGAGGGCTATCATAGGCTGATAATGTATGTACTCGTATGTATATCGTTGCTCGTATGTAAAGAAGCAATTTATTTTCACAGGTACAGGAATGGAAGTTAACGATGAATTAATACTAACGTCGAGCGACGAGGGGTTAGCCAAAGCCAGTTGGGCGAACAGAGAAGATCCTTCGTATGTCCTCAGTGAAGATAACGTTAATAGAGGCCAATTTGACGGCGTGCTGCGTGTGGAGGGAGTGTTCTTAGGTAATTATATTTAATCATCAACAATATGAAGATATACAAGATGTATATTGAAATGTTGATTATAAAGAATAACCATCTTCATAAACGTTTCCTATCTTAACAAGCCGCTAAGTATTGGTCCCTTTCGCTCTTAGGCACATATTGATAAGACCGAAACACACAAACAATACATAGCGGCTTGCTAAGTTAGCAAACGTTTATGAAACATTGGGACACGTTATAGGAATTATACATCATGCATTTTCGCGAAGCATTCGATTGTTTGGACCTCTTTACACTGAAAGCTGGAATAAATATTTTAGTCTTTATCAGCTATTTCCATTAACGGTTTCATTTCACTTAACATTTAAAGCCCAAAAGTGACATTAAACGAATCTGGGTCAAGTACCTCGACGTCTCAAGACTCGGAGTGCCTTAGGGTTGCTTATTGGATCCTTTTCTGTTTATGTCCTAAAATTAAAGTATTTAAAATTATTTGGTGTATTGTAGTCTTTTTGAGATCTCAAACACGTATCGAAGCATTTTCCTAGTTTCTCCCCTTTTGTAAAGTATGTATGCATCTTTCGATATACATTTTTAAAATTCCTTAGCCATATAGCGTGACACGTGATACTGAGCTCCTTTTCAGTACAGCTGGTACTTTTTAGGCTCTAGTTCGAAAAGTGGTTAATTGCTTGTCAGGTCGAAATTTTGTAGGGCCATATGTACTGAAAAACATAACACGATACACCCACGAAAAGGAAATTATTACTCATGTCGATTTAAAAATTCAAAACCCCTTTAGTGCTTAATATTTTTTTGCACTTATTTCGTATTTGTACTATTATAACCAAGGATCGGACAAACGCCCGTCATTTCGAAAAAATAACACTGTTCCGTACAGTAGAGACTTCCTTATGATGTTACCATATTTTCTTTTATAACATTTTTTTATAACATTATCATAAATTATCTATTTAGGAGATCCCAACTCCTTCTTACTTGTATGTACCCTGATTGTGAATTTATGACAAATAAACGACTTAGAATTTTTTGTATTGAATTTTGATCTATGGAGTATATAACTAATATAATTATCGTTTTCGGTTACTGCGATAGTTATTCATGAAATAAAACGATTTAAACGAATCATATCGCGTATATTTATTAACATTGTAACGACGTTTCGAACAATTATGGTGTGCCCAAGTATCTAAGAAATAGTTGGGATCTCCTAAATAGATACATTGTGTTCGTATTATAAAAAATGTCTTAAAAAAATAAATAAATATCTTAAATTAATAAAATAATATGTTAACATCATAAGATAAGGAAGTCTCTACCATACGGAACAGGGTTATGTTTTCAAAATGACGGGCGTTTGTACGATCCTTGAGTATAACTAAAGCTAGCTATACATTCCAGGGTTCAGTGAAATAGGCGTGACAGCAAGACGCGGCGGCGCGCAGCACCCTGTAAACAATACACTGTCGGTGACAGTTTTGCGTCCGGAACGAGTCATAGACACCATCTTCGTAACCAGCGTCGCTCTGTTTGTGAGTATCTATTTTCTTCTCTTTAGGCTGCCGATTTCAGGGTTTCACTGAACCCTTGGTTGCAGTAACCATTAGGAAGATGCATCGCAGATAATTCCAACGATTGTATATTATATAGAATATGGTAGTGCAGCATCTTTTATTACGAGTATGAAATACTTACTGGAAGGTCCTATCTTTTGTAACAGTGTTCCCTTATTGTTACCGAAATAAAAGATTTTTCATTTTCATCTTTAAAACACGATCGAGACTTGATATATCTCATGAAGGAAGACTATGCCTACTCATGAGAGATATGACTTAAAAAAACCTAGTCTGACTACGTTTGTTTACGTCCAATCGCAGAAACCCGGCAGAAAAAAGCTCAAGAAGTATCTTAACCTCGTCCTGCCCACAATGATTCCTAAAGGACATATTCGATTTTTGTCAAATCATGAATAAAACGCTTGCTTTGGTTTAAATTTCGTTACACTCACAATTCAGTTCTTGTAGGTAAAATATCCACCTTGTGGGGGGCCTACCCACGCTGCGCCTTTCGGTACGCGGCCGCCACTCGAGAACCTTTCCGCCCCAACGGCCATCGGTTCTACGCGCAATGTTCCCCGCCTACTGCCACTTCAGTTTAGCAGCTTTATCGCTTACTTTGGTTCTGCTGCACAATTTCTGGTGGACTGATGACCTGGTGAAGGTCGCAGGAGTCCGTTGGATGCGGGTGGCACAGGACCGGTCATTGTGGCAATCTTTGTGGAGGCCTATGTGCAGCAGTGAACGTCTTTCGGCTGATATGATGATGATGATGATGTAAAATAAAGGAAAAGCGACTATATTTTTAAGTTAATTTTATTTAAATTTTCATACTTCCAACTTAGTATGACGGGCAAGACGAGAAAAAATAGTATGACGGTGACAAAATGTCAAATTCGGGTGCGGCTCCACTGACGCGGAGCGGAGCGGAGCTGTGCAATGACCAATTACATTCTTCAAATTCAAATTCGAAACACTGTGATGCGGTCTCATTGGCCGAGCTTCCACAGCTCCGCTCCGCTCCGCGTCAGTGGAGCCGCACCCTTAAGCTTTCAGCGATCGATATATTTACTTATTGCTTGTTTAAAGTTTAATCCACGTGATTATCTATAAGTGCTAAATGGGTTAGCTTTCCGTACTCACGGTATTTATTCGCTGCTAAGAGCGCTTAAGTGTGTGTTTTGTATCGAAGGTTTAAACTTAAAAAAGTATACGAAATGACAATAGACGTGGAGAAAATAAATAGTGTGCTTGCGTTTGTAAGCTTTGTAGCAGTTTGTGGCAATTATTATTTCGCCAATTTGTTTAATGAACAGGTAATGAGCTATTCGGTTCAGAAAGTTATGAAAAGCCCAGGTTTTTGTATTTGATAGCTTTACTTCGCGTTCCAACTTTTCGTTTTTGGTTGTACTATCAAAGACAAAATAAGGCGTACACAAAAATGTTCAAAAATATGTCCCAGTGCATTCAAATTCTGTGTAATAAGAACGTCGTAACATATTTATGAGCGGATTCTTTCGATACTTATTTTTGCACTTGGCTGTATTGGTACAATTGACTTTTGCTGGCTACCTGCACAAGTCAACGTTACAAGCCCGCATTTTCTAACGTTGATGCGGTTTTTATTCGACGTTTTTGTCCAAATGGGCATAGTTTATGGAAAAGATCCACAAAAATCTGTCATTGATTCACGAGTCATTTATTTTAGTGACAAATTTCAGAGTTTGGATTCTTTTAGCTAAACTACGTCCAGTGGCCTATTTCACCATAATTACAAGTCTGACAATTGTTAAATATCACTATTACTGACGTCACAGGCCTCCGTAGGCTACGGCTACCGCTTACTATCGGACTGTCCACGTGCTTGTTTGCCACCAACATAAAATTATTACTAATAACATTATTACATCGTTAATAAACCACTTTTTATTTTCCGAAGCCCGTGACAATTGTCGCGAGGCTTAGTACAATTTTCATTAAATCTTGACATGTGGTTCGGCATATGTCGGAATTTCGGTTTTTTGTGACAATTGTAATTTTGCTTCGCAGAAAAGTAGTTATTTACTGCTGATTTATTAAAGTTCCTGCACTGCATTTTATATTGGTGGCAAAAAAACGCACGGCCCTTCCGTTGGTAAACGGTAACTGTAGCCTATAGACGCCCCCGATTGGAGAAAAAGAAAATTTACAATTGTAGCACTTATCAATGTGGTGAAATTGGGGCCAGATATCCTTTATGGTAATTGACTAATTGTGCACTTTATGGGCGATGTAATAAAAATATGACATATGGAACCTTTATGGCAATGCGTTTATACTGATTGTGTTTTTTTTTCAGGTGTCCCTGATCTTCATAAACTTCGGGTGCGCGATGCACTGGCCTACAGTCAAGGAGGTAGTTAAGAGACCCGTGGGACCCGCCATAGGAATGCTGGGACAGTTCCTCTTTATGCCACTGGTGAGTTTGATACCTACATATTACCAAGTAACCGCCATACTGGGTTAGATTGGCTCAGCAGTGTTATTCACTAAGGAAACCGCCTTGCTGTCAGCGCTGTGTCAGCGCTGCGACAGCGTCGAGCCTAAAAATGGTATTCACTAATGTACTTTAAACGACACTAGTGCTCGGCGACGAATGTGGCGTGAGCTGGAACTACACTGCCTCGAGAGTTTGACGTTTAATGTACGAACTTCGTAATCTCTGACGAAAAACAGCGACGAACTCGCCCACAACCTCGATTCCTATAATGTCAAATAAAACAGCTAGGATTTTAGACAAGGCTGTCTCGACGTCGAGCTCGTTGACGAACGCAGCGTCTAATGTGTGAATAAGAGAATAGCATAGCAGGACCAGGATGAGTGGCGTACTAGAAGAGAGGCTTATGCTCACTTGCTCAGTGGGTGATAAAGGGCTGAAATGATAATGATGATGAACCCTCATACTGGCAACATCTCTATTAGATTTATAGTGTAGTAAATAACTTTTTTGGCACTAAAAACAAGCGTGTGTAATTACGAAGAGAATGTCCATATAAAAGCTTAGTTTCGCTTTTTTTTACTGGGGAAGGTTATCAGGACAAATAATTGGAATTTATGGTTTTAACTTACTTCATTTCATTTTTCTACTTAACGGCAAGTTGTTCAAAAATAAATCCAATCTTTCCACAACAGTACTCGAAATCACAAAAGTTAACAAATCGTCGACTGACAAGCAAAACTCACTATAAAAACTGTCACTACTCTTAGCAACCTCTTATGTCAGTATTAAATCAGAACTGAGATAAGAGCTTTATTTCAAGTAGGTATTTGTTACTTAGTGAGTTTTGTTTGTAAACTGACGAAATGTACCTAAAACTCGCGGCATTACCTCGAATAAGGTACTACTGCACTCACCTGTAAAACGTTTTAATTCATTGTTCCTTTACCGATGTCTACCCTTTATAGTATACAACAAAGTTTGTCCGTCCCTATGTATGCCAATATCTTTAAAACTAATCGATTTTTAGCGGTTTCTACCCGTATGAAGGGCGTGTCGCTACCATAATATAAATGACGGACGGAACAACGGACTTTTGGTCGATTTTTTACTCAATCCTCCCATTTCAGATGTCATTCGGCCTCGGTTTCCTAGTCTTTCCGGGCTCAGACGACGTGTCAGCCGCCATGAGACTTGGCATGTTCTTCACCGGCGTGTCCCCTGGAGGGGGTGCCTCTAACATCTGGACCTTCGTTCTTGGAGGCAATCTGAATCTGTCGCTCGCTATGACTTCTATATCCACGCTGGCCTGCTTTGGTAAGTAGTTGATTATATTCTAGAATTCACAGGCTCAATAATATGCTTTGATATTTATGCTACATACTCAGAAATCCTTGTATTACAAAACAAATGTTTGACGCTTAGCACATGATTGGTGCGATAGTATGTCGCTGCGAGATAGGTTTGCCGTCTTTTACTAACTAATATTAATAAAAGAGGGACAGATAGTCGTATCTCGCGGCGACATATTGTCACCAATAATGTGCTAAGCCTACAGGCCGAGAAATATGTCGTCCCTCTCTAACGCTTGACCCTTTAAGATTGGTTTAGGTAAAGCAACCAGACGTTCAATGTGTAGTTGATATGAAACATTCTCGTTTTCTAACTTTTTATGAAATGAAGTTCGATTATTAAAATTAATTATGTTCGATTTAAAATAACTCAGTAACGATGTGACAGTAGGTATAAATCATTATATTTTATATTACAATATACTTTGACTTTGACTTCGAAAACTGTACACATTGCGGCTCCAAGGATTTTAGAACCACGATATGCTATGAAAAGTCCTAAGCCTACTGATAAAAACTTAATAAAATACTTACCTAACCCATCTCTTACAGGTTTCATGCCAGCCTGGCTCTTCTCACTCGGGCAAGTTGTCTTCCGCAACGCCAATATCGTGGTCCCGTACCGCCGAATCGCCTCCTTCGTCATAGGCCTCATAGTACCCATGGCCATTGGGCTGGGCATGCAGCGATGGACGCCCAAGTTATCCGCGTTTATGGTCCGGATTCTGAAGCCGCTTTCGACTTCGCTGCTGCTGTTTATCATTGTGTTCGCTATTGTGACGAACTTGTATATCTTCGCGCTGTTTACTTGGCAGGTGAGATAAACTTTTTTGTGTGTGTAATTCATTATTTAATCACAATTACCACAGCAAAACACACTCGAGTTTCACATCACATCACATCATCAGACTGTAATTAGTCGACTGCTGCGTGATCGGATTCAAAAAGGAGACCATCCGCAGCAGAACCAAAGTAACCGAGCTCTCCGAATCGCTAAACTGAAGTGGCAGTGGGCGGGGCACATTGCGCGTAGAACCGATGGCCGTTGGGGCGGGAAGGTTCTTGAGTGGCGGCCACGTACCGGAAGGCGTAGCGTGGGTAGGCCCCCCCACAAGGTGAACCGATGACCTGGCGAAGGTCGCAGGAGTCCGCTGGATGCGGGTGGCGCAGGACCGGTCATTGTGGCAATCTTTGGGGGAGGCCTATGTTCAGCAGTGGACGTCTTTCGGCTGATATGATGATGATGTACAAAGGCCTCTCCTATTAACTAAGCGTATGACTGGGATTACACCTGTAAGTTCTTACATATTTGTAAGGACGGAGCTATACTAAGGAATGAAAGGTGAATATCGCTATCTCATTCCTTAGTATAGCTCCGTCCTTACAACTTACGTAAGAACTCACAGGTGTAATCCAGGCGTATGAACGCATTAGGCACTGGTCTCACCGCGAGCTACTAAGTTATGAACTATCGTCTATCGACCCGGCGGTGATAGTTGACAGCTGGGCAAGTATCGCCGTGTCTCTTTTATTTGCACGGGAGTGCGTATCTTTTGTTCGTGTTTATAGACCATAGTTCATAGCTTAGTAGCTGACGGTGAGACCAGTGCCTTAGGAGGTAAATGCCCATAATCTCCACGCTAGGCTAGAGGTTCGGCGATCGCAGTAATTTGCCCACTACACTATAATGATGCTGTCCATTATCAATCTTCAAGAAATAAATGATTAAATGTCACTCGAGTTTACTAACTGGAAATTAGAAAATGTGATTAGTTCAGTTTACTCTTTCATCGAAAAGTCCTTGTAAATCTATTGACATTTTGTATCTAACCTTTTGAATGCCAAGTTGCTGTACAATTTGCTGTGATATAATTCCAACATAAAAAAAAAAAAAGTTTACATCTTATGTTGTCCTTGGCGTGAGTAATTTCATAAAGATGTTAACATGTTGGCGGTCAAAAGACGAAAAATATTCACCTCTAAAGGTCGAAATTTCAACTCTAGTATCTATCTACAACCGTCGTTTAATACACATAACATAACACAAGCCGTAATTAAGCACAGTGGGACTACATCGATTTTCATCCATTATTTTCAACGGAACCGTCAATTTCAGATCATCGTCGCCGGCATCGGCCTCCCCTGGCTGGGTTACGGATTCGGCTACCTCATAGCCAGATTACTCCGGCAGGAGCACCCAGATGCCCTCGCCATATCCATAGAGACCGGTGTACAGAACACCGGCATCGCTATATTCTTGCTGCGGTATGCTCTGCCGCAACCGCAAGCTGATCTCACTACAGGTAACTATATTCAAAATAAGTTTCCCCATAACATCTGGCCATATCCATGGAAACGATAGTACATAAGCATAATACCGGTATCGCTATATTCTTGCTAAATTTGGCCTCAAGCACAGGTTGATCTCAGTACAGGTAACTATATTGAAAATAAATTTCCCCATAACATCTGGCCATATCCATGTAAGCGAAAGCACATAAGTATAATATCGGCATAGCTATATTTTTGCTGCGGCATAAATACTCTGCCACAACCTCAGGTTGATCTTACTACAGGTAACTATATTTAAAATAAGTTTCCCCATAACATCTGGCCATATCCCCATGGAAGCGAAAGCACATAACTATAATATCGGCGCACATAACTATAATATCGGCATCGGTATATTTTTGCTGCATATTCTACCTCAAGCTAAGGTTGATCTCACTACAGGTAACTATATTGAAAATAAAATTTCCCATAACATCTGGCCATATCCATGGGAGCGAAAGTACATAAGCATAATAAAATAAAAAATAAAATAATATCGGCATCGCTATATTTTTGCTGCGGTATATTCTGTCGCAACCTCAAGCTGATCTCACTACAGGTAACTTTGGTGAAAATAAACTTCCCCATAACATCTGGCCATATCCATAGAAAATATAGCACATAGACATAATATCGGTATCGCTATATAGATAGTTCCACGAGAGTTGAGGTTACGCATACGACTACGTGTCATGTAAATACAAGGGGAATTTGAAATTAGTGTTCTTTTTTCGTACTGACAGCACATCTAATAGCAACAGTAAGACTGACCAAAAAGTTTGTTTAACGGATTTGCTTCAATATTTTGACGCAGGTCACATTAAGTCATTCATTCGTTCACTACATTACTTGCAATTAGTACGTTATTTAGATGTGTGAATTATCATTCACCTCAACTCTGGTGAAACTACCTATACTCTTGATAAATCTGCATCTCAATCCTCGGTTTCAGTAAAAGCCTGCCTCATGTACAGTCGCCATCAGATATATGGTAGCGGTCGAGGTCCCCAAATAAATCGGAGCAACGTAAAATTTCAATAAATCCGTTACGTGAGAAAAGGGCAATAATTAGAGACATGTAATTCGTCACAAATTTAGGAGCAACTACTTTTCAATGAATTCGTAACGTATAATTAGGCAAAAATATCGGAACACAGATATAATCAGAAATATCTGAGCAGTCAGGGTGGTCATAAATATCTCAACATTTATGGAAAATATACCTTAGTGTCATATACACATCGCTTTAAATTCTTTATGGTCAGCCACAAGTCTTGAATAGGTTGTCAATAATTTGAATTTAGAACAGAGTGGTTTGTTGTGACGTTCTTCGAAAAGAGTAGACATTTGTCATT
>JALPQI010020425.1:0-28456 GCA_025490895.1 Thaumatotibia leucotreta | reverse complement strand
TACTTTTTGTCCCAAAAAGATATACCTATATATAGTATATATTCAAATATCCGGCAAATCATGAATCAAGTATCTATACAACAAATGGGTAGGCTGTGACAATGACAAGGTTCGTTAAATGCTCCAATCATTTCTTGATTATTCCGAATGTTACAATCTGTAGTTATTTACTCCAATGATACTTCTTGTACTATAATTACAGTCTTTTGTGTAATTAATATATAGGTAATCACCAAAGAATCCAAACATATATTTATTATTTTTTTAACCAACTTCAACCGATTTCTTTAAGATTAGACTCACCATCAAGTCCAATGGGACCATCTCGGTACGAATTTTTTTTTATCGGTTCACGATTTTCGAAGATAACGAGTAACATTATGTAAGTACATACAAATAAATCAGTCGAATCGAGAACCTCCACCTTTTATGAAGTCGCTTAAAAGGGTCATTTGCAGAAAAACTGTACCTTTTATTTTTTTTTGCGATCATGGACTGTAATACATCATTTTACTCGGCATCGTGCGTACTTTTCAGTTATGAAACAAAAAAATTGTCCCTAATGTCACGAAAAAAAGTATGTAAATTGAGATTACTCAGTTCAGTTACTCCCATACTAAATGTATGAAACGAAAAGTAACGAAACTGATAAAAAAAATCTCAAATTTGTTACAGAATTTTTCATACCTTTAGTAACTAGTAACTAAACTGAGAAATCTCAATTTACATACTTATTTTCGTGACATTAAAAGGTACACTTTTTCTGCAAATGACCCAAAAATGCGACCATCATTTTAACCGCGTATTCGTCTCTCAAATAACACAAGAACAACTAAATCCACTCGCGAACAGTACAGAACTACTTCACTTTTCAATTAACTCCTAAACAGTCACGTTCAATATTACCTCCAATTTAGTCCACGTACATTATATAAAAAAAGCAAGAATGTCTATGGTGCGTGGGCGGCGCTCAGGCTAATTGTGGGGTAGCGCGGCTCCTTGCACCGGGGTCTATGGTTATCGCACATCTGTATCTCAGATTAGTTTTTAACTTTAGTACTGGTACTTGAGGATATTATTTTTGATGCGGATTCAGGTTTATAATCGTGGCCATTTGAATTAAGAAAAAAAAAGGTTTCCTACATTCTACGGCGTTAGCACATCTTGTGTTTGTCAGCAATACTTAGGCACTAGGCAACTACCCGTCTCTTCCTATTATGATCCCATCTGCCAACTGGATCATCGCGACTATACCAGCTCGATTGAAAAAAAAATCGGTTCACGACGAAAACCATGGTACCGCATCATATCCTACGATTTATCTCGTCCCAAAGAGACTCTAACCTAAGGTTCTGCTAAGTCAATGTGATTTGCTAAAATGGGTATTAAGACCTAGCTTTTATGTCATTGTTTGGTTCATTACGCATCACATAACATCAGCCTATTGCAGACCACTGCTGGATCATCATCATCATATCAGCCGAAAGACATCCATTACTGAACATAGGCCTCCCTCAAAGATTGCCACAATGACCGGTCCTGTGCCACCCGCATCCAGCGGACTCGCACTGCTGGATATATGACATATAATATGTGTTTGGACGCATAAGGAGATTAATTGTCCTCGTGAGTGTCGTAACAGTCGACCAAGGGATTGAAGTGTCACTGACCATCCATTTTTTAAGATGGCAACTGGGCACATTGGGCAAGCTGGTTTGGCGAACACAGTAATGAGTGCATTATCATGACGCTGCTGACCTGTAATCGATCTTTAATAAATGAATAGTCAGGGACATTTAAATCCCTAAGTCGACTCTTACGACACCCACGCGGAGAGTTGGGGTGGTGACAGACATATTCTGACTGCCATTTGGCTCGAGTAAAATAAAAACTTACAGCTTATTACACGTTCAAAAGTTATTGTATATATTTTCAACCCACACGTCACAGTACAACTATAGTTATCACAAATATATCTATTTCAGCAGTAGCTAACTCAACCACAGCATATGTGCTGCAAAAAATGAAAATCCTTTACATTCCGTGGAATAATTTATAAAAAACTCTACACTGTTTATTTATTATTGAGCCACAATCTCAGGCTGTTCCCAAGAGGGCGTAGCTCAGACTAACTTATAATTACTGCTGCCTACCGGTCAAAAGCGAAAAGAACTAAATCAGTACAACTTTTACTGGGACATACGACATTTTGGTGCTGATCTGTGGAGTAGGCGGGCTTCCTTAGCGGCAGACGTATGGAGAGTTTTTACTGTTTCTCATTAGATGGTTGCTGAGGAAGGCTTATCTAGAAGGGTATTATTAAATTCGAAATTTCTTATGGCGGTAGGCTTTCTCATGGAGTTCCTATGTGGAAGGTGTATGGGAGGAACCTGGTGCATTAACCATGCATTCCTAAGCTGAGACAAAACTGTGATAATGATAAGCGATATATTTCACTTAAGTGCGACGGTGAGTGCTCTAGCGTGAATTTTGGCACCGATTCTATGGTGCCAAAATTCATTATGCCTACGCACTGCAACAGTTATATTTGTAAGAGTCTCACCAAATTTATCGATGTGAATTTGGCTAACAACTTGGACGACACCGATCGACCAAGGTCAAGGTCAAGATGCGGTGCGATTTGCCTTAAAAATGCGAAAGCATGGATAGGTTACTGGGAAGGAAAGGTAAACTTACAAAAATAGCAATCATAATATATTGATTTAAACTTTCACGATTATCACTCATATTTTACAGACAAACTACTGAGTCTGCCTGCGACCACGGGTGTAACGTCATGCCCGAAACGTCAGGATATAATTAAACGTAAGTTTACGCGATTAAGACCCGTTTGTCTGTAAAATATAGCAATCATAATCTTCAATAACTTTTACTATCCAATGATTACATTTAATATTACAAAAAGTAAGTAAGTAAAACATTTAACTTTAGAATAGAATACAATAGAATCGAAACCTGTTTATTCAAGAACTTAGTACATAACAAAACTGTTAAAGAAAATAACATTGATGAAAAATCATTACTGTAAAGGCTTCCACTCAGCTTGGTGTGAACTGTGTGAAGGAATCTCTTAGGTTTCTTGACGCTGGTCTTCAGTTGAACTTTACACATTGATTATCCTGCCAGTCAAAAATACATACGGTTGCGAATCAATATCTTGGGATACGTCTGTGGGGCAAATTTAAATATAGGTACTTGACAATAAATTAAGGCCCAATTAACTCATATTTAGGTGATTTTTTTTCGCGATTTCTTCGTTGTCTTCTGTTGCTCAGCATGACCATCCCTAGGACCCAGTTCGCTCTTGGTCCACCACCCAGATGTCACCCTGTATATGAGCATCTCTACCTCTGGAACATATCCGATGATGACTGTACAAGTGTACGTTGGAGGCGGTACCACAGAAGTCACATAACCGAACAAAAAACACCAACAGTAGATTAAACCATGATTAAATTTTATTCACGTAAAAAAAGTATAAAAGTTGGATGACGGAGCGGTTCTGCTGTGGGAAAGAAAGGCGGGGAAAAAATTGTGTCTATGGAAAAGAGGCGGTCCTGTATGAGGCTGGTGGAGGCGGATTCCGATATACATATACAAATTTATGCTAGTGCATTGAGCTCAGATATATATCATGGGATATTCTTTCACAAAACGACCTAGCCCTACGCAAGCTCAATTAAAGCTTCTGAAAACATACGACTTTTATGATAAGTACCTATCATATAATATACTAGACTACGCAGAAAACAATCACAAACAGTAGTAGATTGTGTCACCAGGGATCAAAATGATATATTTTCACCGAGGACGTTAATTGAAGCCCGAAAGAAGCGATGGATTCCACAATAGAATCCCGAACGTAGTCTGGATTCTAAAGCTAATCCTAAGCGTAATCAGGGATTCAAGCGTTAACGCCCACGAAGAAAATAATTTTGATCGTGTTACACATACTGATTTTAACACAATCTGTGAGAAAAGTAAAAGATGTAGGTACTTATCACATATTTAATATTTATGGAAATAAACAATTAGGTACAAACACTGAGACATTTATTAGTAGGCGGAAATGTATAGAACATCAGATTTTTGAATTGGATGTGGGTACCATTAGTAAAAGTTCATTAATATGACCTCAGAATGAACCCTCTAAAATTTTTAGGGTGAATAACATCACCCTGTACGTGTTGGTACGTGTAGTAGTATACTGTGTAAATATGTAGCAACTGGCAAGAAATACGTTGCCAATAAGTACATGAAGCCGAAATGGAGTGCGTGAAATTACTTTTTAGAAAGTTAATTTTAACCGATAATTAAATGTGAATGGAATAAAAAATACAATAGCTCCAAAAAGTTTAGTAAGTTAAATACTTGCCTAACTGCAGAGAGAAGCAAATGAGTACCTAGAGATAAAACTAATAAGAATAACCACCGCCGCTGGGCTGGTACAGTCAACAAAAAGATCTACTTTTCGACTTTATTACCACTGAGTAGAGTCGAAAAGGGATAGACCATACACCACCGCAAATTTCGAGCATCCGTCTTCTTTACTCCATCGAAGGCGTCATCTGTCTAGTAGAGAGAGAGAAAGAGAGAGTAATGTTCGAATTCGTGATTTTCAATGTTCACGTTAGGTCCTCGGCCTTTACCAAAACCTAAAGCATCCTAGTATTTTTATACACTTCTTAGGTACCTACCTGCTTACAAAGTAAATGATATACTGACATATTAGTTAGTGTTTTAAATACTCAGTCCAATTTCAAATATGTAGAGTGTGATTCAAATATGTGATACATATTTTTCAGTATAGAAGGCTTATGGTGGTACCGCGTTTAATCGTTTGTCGCCGTTGCCGTCACGTTCTAACAAGTATGCAAGTGCGAAAGTGACACGTAGCGCGATAAATGGATAAAACGGGACCATTATAAGCCACCAGATGGTGCTTTTTTAACACACTAAATGCGAGAAGTGGTTAATTTCTTGTCAGGTTGAAACTACGGAGGGCCATCTGTACTGAAAAACTTCGTACGATACACGTGCGAAAAGAAAATTCGTAACTTGTGTAGACTTGAAACATCGCCACTCGTTTCGAATTTCATGTTTTTCGTGCTTTTGTCGTAATCTACTATTTCAGTACAGATGATGCTTTTTTACACACTAGTGCGAGAAGTAGTTTATTTCTTGACGAGTCGAAACTTCGGAGGGCTGCCTTTACTGGAAAACGTCGTACGATACAAGTGCGAAAAAAATTAAGTCCGAAACGAGTGGCGATAATTCGCACGACTTATATTACAAATTTCCTTTTCACACGTAATGTACGATTCTGTATTTCTGTTTTTTATTTTTATTTTTTGTATTGTATGATATTACACCTAGATATGTACATAACCTAAGTTTCAATAGGTAGTTACCGAAGGCAAACCTCGAAAATAATTAATACACAAGACTCGAGAAACCTAAACCATTGATTTATATTAATTACAGTAAAAAATTAAGATGATACGATTTACATAAAGGTGCGGCCACACTGCCGGCGGCGCCGTTCCATTACGGGCGGCTAATTATTTTCCGAACCTCGTATTTTAGGGAACCGTTTTAATGTAAATGCAGCCTTAAGCCTCACACGATACATTTTATTATAAAAGGAATAAACTATAAAGAAGTTGCGAGGATTGGTAAGTAAGTCTTCGAAAGCGCTGGTTATAAGGTAGCCACCCGCCTCCGCTCCAGGCGAAGTTGCATCGCTATTCATTCTAATTTATATAACTGCTATTTCTTGCCGTATTTTACATATTTTTAACAAGTATTGTTGAATATATTTGTGGGAAGCTATTTTTGTGCCGGTATTGGGTATTTATGACGTTAGGCAATTTGAAAAAACTAAAATAAGCGTGGAATGTTTTATTTATGCACATATTTTAACGGCATATAAAATGATAATTGTTACTGCCCCTTTTTTCTCGTGGGAGTCATAAGAATTAGAATCGTTTTTTTCGTAAAACATAGTTACAAATAGGTCTTAGGTCTAAAGGTACAGAACACTATACCTTTAGACCTATGCCGTTTGGCATACAAATGCCATAGAACACTAAAAGAAAAAAACAATCTACAACAAATAAATCGAGACCTCCTACGTATACTGGTGCAAGTGACATTTTTACCATTTTCGTTTTTTTGCATATTTGGGTTCAAAATACTTATATCTACAAGCTATAAATTTTTTGTGGCGAAATTACCGCTAGTTTTTGAAATAAAGTGGCGTATACTGATATAACTAACACCTTTTTTTTGGTTCGAACGTCGTATACTGAGCTAAGTGACTTGTACCACTATACGCAGTACACCTATCGCCGCGGGCGGAAGTTATACCAGTATGCGCGAGCAACAATCTAAAATCTACACATAAAAGTAGGCTCTATTGCTTATTATTTAGCAATATTGTTGTTATTTGATTAGTTGTTATGTTAAATCAAATGAATTATGCGTAACCTACCTACTTAACTAAATATAAAAAAAATAGTAGATTACTGCTTGCCGGGTCCCCTTTAATATGCCTAATATTAATAGTCCTAATATGAATTCGCATAATGGATTTGGCATAAATAATTAAGCATAATATTGAATAGGCAAAATAATAAAATTCCATAATGCTTAATACGCATATTACTGATTATGCATAATTGAAATATGCATAACATTATTAAATATAACTTTATTCATCCTAATATGGATTAGCATAAACTTAGAAATCATGCGAATGAGGCAGATCAGGGTAAACCCAAGACAGTAAGGTTAAGTTCAAAAGATTAATAAGCAGGAGCGACGAAGCGAAGTTGAAGCCTAGCTTTCGTCGATATCTCCTACACATTCTAATGAACACGTCAGATACAATCAATTAAATAAAACATTAGGTATTTACTCGTAATAATCAATTTTATTAGTAAAGAAATCACATCTTGTACGTGCGCCTCATGCGCCTACCATGAGGCGTACGTACCGAGTGACTACCTATTTAATACGGGCGTATATTTTAATGATGCTTAAAATAGGATCTAGTCGAAAGTCTAAACTAGTTTTAAATTGGAAGCAATATACACCGTGGTCTCTAATAACCCGAAAGAGTTTAACCACGCATTTTTAATGTAAAAACAAACAAAAAATACTTAATACCTTTTGCAATTTATGGAAAAAAAAAATTACATTTTTGAATGTATTTTAATATAAAAAGTAAAAGTTATTCACAAAACTAGCATTTACAATGACTGTTATTTTTTTTTTTACAGAAACCTCATTTATAAAAGGTTTTATTTCTCACTTTTTGACATCTATTAATGAGGTTAGTGAGACTATTCTCCATAATGGCACCAACGCCGTTAAAAAGACCTTTTGTACCGAGTTACAATTAGAAAATATGTTTTTTTAATTGGTAATAACTCTGAAACTAGGCGATATCCAGAAAAGTTTATACGACATTATAGTTTCTAAATGTGGTCAGGAACACACTGTTAAAATCTTTCGGGATATTAGAGACCACGGTGTATAAGTATATAATAATATTATTAATACGTACTAATCGACAGTAACTTGGCAAAAATATTAGGTATATAGTATCGGTTTCGCTACGCAATCTATGATCGGTCATTATTATTTTATCTATTATATTTTATACCTTTCATTAAGTACCAATTAATATTATGCTCATTCTAATTATTCCAAATCATCGTTATGATAGTTTACGTTATACGTAAATACATTATGCGTAATCGTTTATGCGAAATTATGCTTATGCCACTTAAATAGTATGCTTAACAACGCTATGCCAATTTGAAGTATGCGTAATAAATTATGCGAATTAATATAGACTCCTGCTTGCCAGCTAAGCAGAGCTAATATAGATAGCTGAATATTAGCAAGGCCGAATACGAATACGAATCTGGCCAGCAATTAGGTAGTGTGTTTTTCTAATATGTAATAACACAGCAAAAGGGACAAACTATGTTTATCGGAACGCTAAGTCAAGGAGTAAGAATATACCGACGGCTGCTCATAAGCATACATATTCTTTGCGAGCCGATATTAAGAATTGTAATCACTAAATGAAATCAGAGCTTACAATATTCCCTTTGGTCCATGTTGAATAACAAGTGGATAATATTCGTAACCATTTAAATTGTTTTCTAATTAATATATAATGTCTTTAATAATATCGTCTTCTCAAACCTACCACCAGTATTGGATGGACGAATAAGTCTGATAGCCCAGACAGTAAAAAAGTATTTCAGCTACTTATAAAGACATTGAATTTTGACATACTTACCTACACTAAAACGAAAGAAGCCTACTTAGTAGTTCCAATATATACTTCTTTTAATTTTAGTCTTAAAATCATTACTATGTAGTTACGTCTTACTGTACGCACCTAAGAAGTATTGAAGTATGGCATCGAATTCGTGTATATATTTATTTTGTAAAAGCAATGCCGAAATATTTATGTTGATGTTATTTCTTCAACTGTTATATTGCCTTTTGATGTTGTAAGACATGTCTAGATCACTAGAAATTAAAACTATGTGTTTGTTTCAAGACTTTCTTCCAGTAACCATTAATCCGGTAGGACACTAAGAATAATAAAAAATATACTTATTTAAAAATGATGGTAAATCAGCTTACTTTTTTTATTTTTAGCGTTTATTTTTCTTTGCATTTATATACTTTTAGACTTCCTGCTAACATACAAAAAAAGCTTCAACGTATACTGGTACATGATTAATCAATTTAGGCGTATACTGGTACAAGTGACAAATTAGGCGAAAACTAATCAATAAAAAACATCAGAGCAACAACTCCGGTTTGTTTAGATATTTACGGAGCATGATACAAAATATACATCAAAGGTACTTAAAATATATCCGTGTTCATCGAGTCATAGTATACTACGTATACGGTAGTTGTCTCAATTCATCAAAAACAAGAACTCGTAAATTTCACGTATACTAGTGTAACTACCATTTTTTCAAAAACTACTATTTATTTCTAAAAAGTAAATATGTAGATTGTATTAAAATGTATTTGTTATAAATTCTTGAAAATATGATGAAATTATTTCATTGTATGAGCTAGTTACAGAACTTTGTACCTTTGAACAGCTCTCCTGGAAAATTATGATTTTGCACTTGCTCCAGTATACGTAGGAGGTATCGAAATTAAGATTTAAAATATACATAGTTGAAATTTGCAATATCATTATAAAACAAACATAAACTGCAATTATTAATCAAAAAATATTAAAAAAAAAATTATTACAATATTAAATTAAAAAATAAGTCAATATAGACACCTATATTATATCAAGCAAAAACACAAATTGTTTTGTTATACTTAGTCATCTAAGTACCTACTCTTTTATAATATAGAATAGTATGCTTTGTTGACTAGAAAAGTGAAGAGTTCTTTTTTAAATATAATATGTAGTGTAGGTACGTCTTGCAATTGTCTTATACTAAGAGTCGACTAAGGGATTGAATTGTCACTGATCATTCAGTTATCATCAGTTATCGGTTGTCAGCCTCCGTAGCTGAGTTGGTAGAGGTTTCGGGTTCGAATCACGGCGAGGGCATTATTTGTGTATTTATTTATCACAAATATTTGTTCCTTGATCATGGCTGTCTATGTATTTTAAGTATATATATGTATTTATCTATTATATAAATATATCGTCGCCTGGTACCCACATCACAAGCCTTAATTGAGCTTACCGTGGGACTAGGTCGATTTGTGTTGGATGTCCCAAGATATTTATTTATTTATTGTTTACGTACTCATAGTGTATAAAGAGGGATCCCTTTCTTTCCCATATATTTGTTAATCCGAATTTCGTTAGTCAGAAATTGATATCCATATAATTTACTGATATAAGCATCAATGGTCATAATTTTTGTTAAGTATAACGATTGATAGATCTGACATTACTAACCTGTAACATTACATACTCTAATTACAAAAGGTATAAAATTGCTGACTATAACATTCAAAGGTCTATCTATCATTTTTTAGAAATATTTTAAGTCATACATTTAAACCTACTACTTAATGGTTCTTACTCATATTGTTTTAATAACTAACCGAATTTCATCCAAAAAATTGAATATTAAATACGAAATTTATAACTTTCCTTAATTTAAATTAAGAAATTTATGGACTATGATGCAACTTAGGAAACTTCCTTACCTACTCGACTCTAAGGCAGGCCAGTGTAGGTACGACGACGAGCGAAGCGAGGAGGAGTGTTAGGTTTAACTGTGACCTTACAGTGCGCGAGCCGAGCGAGCGAAGCGAGCGTGCCGCGGCAGCGGCCGGCGAAGCGCCAGGACCGACTTTTAAAATAATACTCTTACTATTTACTTACTAACTAAGTTTATTACTAAATTTATTAATTGGTGGTGGACAACAAATAATTACAACTTGCGAATACGTATAGACGTTGTAACAGTTATAATAAGGAAGGTTATTGCTTTTAACATTCTGGAAATGATGCTGTATGGATTTTAAAAGTTATGGGCATCGACTTTTATGACTAACAATAATTATGACCTACATAAAACTGACCACCGATTTATAATATTAATTTTTATGACTTATGACAATATGACTAAAAAAAATTCGGGCCTACAACGTTATTCGCTTCAAAAATCGAACTTCAAACTTTATGGGAACCAATAGAGACCCGTATAAAGAGAATACCAAAACTAGCTTTAGTACAAATATGTACGATATAAAATCCTTAAGCAATACATTATTCAAACCAACGTAACAAGTAAAGGCAGTTATTTATTATAATTTTTCGACACAAAAACGATCTCGAGATATCGTGATCCGCCTCGGGCTCTGAAGGCGATGTTATTATCTGGGAGCAGTGTGAACACGCCTTAACATCTGCCTTTGAATGATCATTCTACTTTGCCTTTCCTATATTACTATGGGTTGACAACAGTGGTATAAGTTGTAGACAATTGCATAGTTTCTAAAAATCTGAGTTAGAGGCATATTGGAAAGAGTGAATGAGGTGCATCTGCATACAACTATAGTACATTGTTGTAGAGGCTGGAAAGTAAGCAATAGATGAACGAGTTTGTTTGAAGGCCGACCCTTGGGGAGGTTATAAATACTAAGATTATTGACGCGGCATGACATTAAATTCGACTTTAAATTGTACTATAAGTTTTCTTTTGAAACATGTTATTTTTATGTATCAAGTACCTAGGTCTCTATGCTTATCCTTATGATATTTTAGTAGCAAGATCAAAGCAAAGTGTAAAACTAAAATCGAGGATGATGTTTTCGTAAAAACAAATAAATATACATGATACAAGATTTTAGTCTAATACGTGTATTTCAGCCGAACCTGGTCTTTAATATCGTGTAGCCCCGGGCTCACCGTACAACAAGCTCTTAGTGCTGTTATTATAAGGAAGCCACCCGCCTCTCTTGGTCAGGTCAGTGTGAGCACGCCTTAACATCTGGAAGCTAATGCTCATTTTAATATTTAGGATAACTATGTGCTTTTAGGTATTGAAATGTCCGTTTAGTTTCGGATTATACGTTTGATTATTTTTCTTGCTCAATCCTTTATCCGAGTAATGTAACTTAAAGCTTATACTTATTAAGTACCTACCTAAACTATTTATTTTATTGATTGAATAATCATATATTATATCTAATACTTATTGGCCTTTGTGGTACTGTATTTAAGTTTTACCTATTTTTGTCATCAATTCGTCACAAACTCCTTAACATCTCCAAAAATATTGTTACAGGATTTTCTTGCATTCCGTTACCATTTTTCAGACCGTGTAGTGTAGGTATGATAGAACATACGAAAAACTTTTTTTATCCAGGATAATTAACTAATTATGTACAGAGCTTGCTTGGAACTCTGAGTACAAATATAATATTCAAATATGCAAAGACAACAAAAAACGTTTAACATGAAACTCCTAAGGAAATAAAAACTCTATATTTACTTTACTCAATTAAAGAACGCCGGAGACAAAATTGCGCTGACCACAATCTGCCATGTAACCAGCTTAAGATGAACCTTGTCCATCACATATTTTATGTATTACAGGAGGTCTCTATAAAGTGGCATATTATTTTACTCTTTCAAATGAAAGTGCAACTTTGTACAAGTTTGTATCGTGTTAATTTGAAACGAAAAGTGATTTTAAAATTAATAAATAGAAGTTTTGCTTGTACTTTTTTTACTGCATTTGATTTCACCGCTACTATTTATTATTCACAAAAGTTTTTTTTATTTAAGTAGGTACCTACGTAACCTATCTGTTTAAGTACAATATGTAGTTAGGCTTAGCACAGGATCGGTACTACAATATGTCGCCACGAGATAGACTATCCATAGTATCCATCCCTCTTTTATTTATAATAGTTAGTAAAAGATGAGAAATCTGTCTCGCGGCGACATACTGACATACCAATCATGTGCTATAAGCGTACTTCGTATTAATAGTACTTGCAAGTACTAATGCATGCAGGCATTATTTGTTATTGATGCTTGGAATTAACACTGGATATATTTCATATATATAGTTAATAAAATAAGGTGTAGGATTGTTTAAATTATGTATCTTAAAATTATTATGATAGGTAAACTAAAAAAACTGTACGCGGACGTGGGAACTATTTACTTACTTATTTACTCCGCCGGCTCAGCGTCCCAAGGTGGATCTTGGCCTCCGATACGAGCTGGCGCCAATGCGCCCGGTTCTGTGCGATTTCCTCCCAGTTCTCTGCATTCAGGTCGCGTAGGTCCTTCTCCACCTCGTCTTTCCAGCGGTATCTTGGTCTACCAACCGGTCTGCGTCCACTGGGTCTTCCTAGGAAGGCCTTCTTCACCGCTCTGCTAACTGGCATCCTAAAGGTGCATTCAGACCAAGCGAACATTCGCTATTCTAACCTCCCAATCTACGAAATTCGATCGGTACACGAAACGTGATTGGTTGATTTCGTAGAGCGGGGGATAGAACAGCGAATGCTCTTTTGGTCTGAATTGCACTTTGTACCTTCAGCACATGTCGGAGCCAGCGAAGCCTTGCGGATTTAATCTCACTAATGATGTTGGGCTCAGAAATGATGTCCTCCAGCTCTTGGTTTTTCGAATTCTCCAGCTACCGTCAGGTCTCTGGGTAGGTCCGAGAATTTTGCGGAAGAAGTGGGAACTATTTAAGTGGAGTTAATCCGTCTTTTGTGTTTAATCATCATCATCAGCCTATGATAGTCCACTGCTGGACGTAGGCCTCTCCAATTGACTATGCGTATAAACGCATTAGGAGGTAAATGCCCATAATCACCACACTGGGCAAGCGGATTGGCGATCGCAGTAATGTGTCCACTATGACGACGCTGCTGATCATCATCAATCTTTTATCAAATAGTGGTCAATGACACTTCAATCCCTAAGTGTTTAATATTTATGTATAATTCATATTTTTACCGTTAATATCCTTCTTATGACTATAAGATGAACTAAAATGTTGAACTAGGAATTAGGTAGAACACTACTTAGAGAGTAAGAAAGACACAGTGTAATATAATATTTTGAAATACTTACTACATTATTATTGAACCAAATAAATGGGTCCGACAGAGGTAGTAAGAATACATAATGTCACCGCCTAACTCCTCCTGCGGGTGTCGTAAGAGTCGACTAAGTGATTGAAGTGTCACTGACCATTATTTGATAAAAGATTGATGATGGGCAGCAGCGTCATCATAGTGGACACATTACTGATTGCCAATCCGCTTTCCCAGCGTGGCGATTAAGGGCATTTACCTCCTAATGCGTATATACGCATAGTTAAATAGGAGAAGCCTACGTCCAGCAGTGGACAATCATAGGCTAATGATGTATATATCCGACAGACTGTTTAATAGGGCCTATATCTTGTCGCAGTAATTTATAACTCCACTACGACTCTAATTTGTGTTGAAAACGCCGTCTGACCATATCGGGGAACGATCACACCTACCTATAATCTTTATATAAATAAACGTAAGTATTTCTAAAGTCGTATAGAGTTACGTCGTTTTAATTTAGTACGGGGGACCTATCATCGCGCCATTTTGTCGCTCGTCTATCAACTTGTTAAAGTCACCGTGTCAACTATAAAATATGTACATACAATCGAAGGCAATGAAAATAAGTATTTTTTATACAAATTGGCTGTTTTTTATATTCCATTTATACTTAAGCACTTACCTACTGTAATCCGACGAAAGACGAAATACATGCAATTCAAAAAACATAATAAAATAATTCAGTATAATAAACATTGAAAATAAATTGGTTAACTAGACTTATAAAAAAATAATAAACTGATATGGTGTAGTGGTGATGAGAATCCCTTAGTTAGAGGCCTACTCTAAGGCTTTCCATTGTTCCCGGTCTGACGATGTCGTGATTTGGTCTGTCCCAGCAACTGCCTTTTAATTTTAATATTTAAGTTAGTATAGTTAAAAAACTTAAGTAAGTCACCTGTTGTATGTAGTAGTGATCTATTCAATAGACAATACATGTTTAAAATGCGAACACAAACAAAACAAATGCCTATATGGATAGATTGCAACCACATACAACAGGAGCTTTTCTTAACTTTTTCACCTATACTTATGCTAATTAGGTAGGTACTAATAGGTACTTTCGCTAGCTATAATAAATACAGATGTTCAAATGAAACAAATGTTAAATTATATTACATGAGAGGCCGGGAAAATGAAGATTTCCGGCCAAGTTGGTATACAAGTATAGTTATATACGGATAGGTAACGAGGCCGAGAATCCGTTTTCTCGCCAAGGCATGTATAGAGCTTTTCTCAAACGTACAAAGAAATACAAAAAAATAAAGACAATTTTGTCGAAATAAAAAACTTACTTTGCAGTCAGTGTTACGAAATTCCATTTCCATCCCCGTGAGTTACTGCGCCCTAAAAGCGATACTTCCGAGTCTATTTTAAGAAACGTAAAGACAATATTTCATTGCATGTCTGAGAAAAATGATTTTATTAAATTACCTTAAGAAGAAAACTGCCTTGGTTATGTTAGGTAGATGTTAAATACACGCTTTCGGCCACAAACAGCTTATTTTTTCAAAACCTACCCATTTAATGTTTCAAAATATGGCCTGGCATCTGACCATAAATGCAGAACACGCTGCGATAGCGGTAGCCGTACCATGACTTTTCAAGTATCGGTTACGTTGCATCCCAGAAGCTTAGTGGGTAGGCTAGTCTTTAGTGGCCTAGAGAGCCCCACATAACCAATGCGTAATATTCGGCTCTCACCCCCGGGGGCCTAATGTTACGTAGTGGTATGCAATTCAATGCATTCCTCTGGGTTATAAAAAAAAAGGTTTTATTCTATAAGTATAATATGATTATATCGCGCTCGCACTTATTCATTGGACCGAGCGCGAAGACCTGCTTTACGTATCGAGTAAACCCTAAAGTAAAACGATACTTGCCAACTGGTACGGCTATAGCTATTCAGTTATTTATTATCGTAATTTGCCGCCTTGTGTGCATATCCATCAAGTTAACTGGTGTCACCCGTTTGCTTTTTTTGTATGGCTGCTGGTTGACGGTCGTTTGTATGAAATTATGCGGCGGTCACGTCTTTATCGTCGTTTATCAAGTGATAAACATAAGACAGGCTAAGATACCGGTTTCAAGCACTGTTAAATAGTAACGAATCACAAACGAAGATGTACATCTCTTTATATCGTGTTTCCCAAATGTTATATTTATATCGAAGCGTTTCGATGTTATTGTATTTAAACAAAAGTCAACATGCTAATAGGTATAATTCATTTCAAATATGAAGGCCCGATGCCACTAAACTTTTGTCATTTAATTGGTCCACTACAAATTGGCAAGTGTCATACGTGCATGTATGCAAAGAATATCATGTGACAAAAGGGCCTGGCCAGGTATCTTTTATTATCACTGATCCTATTGTTGACGCCTAATGACTTTGTCAAGTGGAATCGGGCCTTCGTATTTGAAATGGACTTTACCTAAGTCAGTTGTAGGTTATAGAGACGAATTAAATTGCAAAATCACCAAAGCTGGCACGAATGGATGAAGTAACAGAAACAGACAGAAAGTATTTAGTGAACTATCACTAGGAAACTACCAATATTTTAAAACTACATTATTTCCAGAACGTAACATATTACCCGCAGCGGTAGCGACCTTCATACACGCGCCTGCAAATCGGGAACAGCCATAAACTTTAAATAAAACACAAACTGCACGCCAATTCCGAACCCGCACACACAATGAACATTATTGAACATTGTGGAAATGGTGTGAATCCATCGGCACTGCATCCGATTCGGTTGGCCATTTCGAGAACATTGTATAGGCACTTTATCTTACGTACACATTCTTCGCTTTTACCCGAACCCGGCATATTCACAGGCTTCTGATTTTAGGAGACTGTAAAGTAAACATCCTAGTGGGTGCCCGTTAGTTGTCCAACTTACAAAATACTCATACTTGATGTCATTGAGAAAATTTCTATAACATAAGGTTATGCATTTAATGTTTTATTTATCGTATTATTTCGACAAGTAAAACGGAAAAGGCAAATTATCAACGTGACAATGGTAACTAAGAACAGGACCGCATTTGCTAATAGGCATTTTGCCTCAAGATCAGCTCGCCTCTACAATAAAATAAATAAAGCTATAGATATTCACTCAAAAACTTATTATGAATGCAAGAGAGTGCTTATGGAATGGCTGAAAACGAAAAGTTACGAAGAGACAGAGGACTTATTGATTTAGATCAATCACTCACACACACACACACACACACACACCCACACACACACACACAAACACACACACACACACACAAACACACACACACACACACACACACGCGCGCGCGCACACGCTAACGCGGTGTGTATCACCGCTACCATACCTTAGCTAAGTTTATTTTTATTTTTTATGTAATATCAATGTTTTGTAATATTTTGTAAGCTTAAGATTAAATTTAGTTAATATCATAGTAACAAGTACGATACCCATGTATAATCATGTTTTTGGAAGAGCGGTGTCTCCCAACACAGGCAGAAATGCTTACTGGGCGGCCCCATCCCTTTGAATGTATATGTACTTATAAAGAAATAAATATTTTTGTATTTTTTGTATTTGTATTTGTACAAGTCTGGATAATAATGTCGACAGTTGGCACCGTATATGCTTCAACCTTTCCGACATCCACAGTATTTACACACATCTGTGTGTAAATACTGTGGACTTTATGTCTCTTCTCGACTCGACCTTAGGACCTGTAAGTTCTTACGTAGGGGAGACCAGGTATAAAAGTAACGCGGGATGAACGTAACAAATTCATTTAAAATTTTTCTACGACATCTATCCGAACGTCCTTCAGCGCATTTAATGCCATTTCAATTCCCCCCTAACCTCAGTTACACCCAAGGTGCTGTGACGGCTGGTTATGCGTGTAGTGCTATGGTCCCAGAAAAATGCGTCAAAAGTAAGTTTTTAACGATCTTTTCAATCTTAGCTAGATTTTTCATGGTAAACGCTATAGCTTGCGTTTTGAATGGGTGTTGTAAAGTCACTAATCATTTACAGTTTGAGGGTTGCAAATCAATGTTTTAATGATGCTTTTTACGTTTTTTTGCTACGTGTTTGTGAGATTCTGGAAATTCGATACCCAGGGATGATTGAAACAACTTGTTACTTTCATCCCGATTTCCAAATTGGAGGCTCATTGGTACACCTATGTGCTAGCGTTTATTAAATAACTCATATACTTAGTGCCTTTTTGTTGCAGAATGTCTAATATACACAAAATAACAACAGACAGAAGTCCAACAAAATAAAAATTATAGCTTTAGCTGCAGTTGAGGTGATCCTTTTTTAAAATGCCCTACAGGGACGCAGCAAAGACGTACCAACTGGCTCACATCACTTTATATAGACATGTAAAGTAAAGGAAAGCTTTACTTGAAAGTTCAGCGGCACTACCCAAGGCGGGATTTGTTTCTGGAAACATATTCACTGTCGATGAGGAGTAAAACACATTTTTTTATCATATTATTACACATTGTATGATTAGCTTAGTAGTATACTCAGAAATAAGGACAATGCAGGAAGCATTTAATTCCTTGCACCTAAGCATTTGTTTATATGCCATTTAGAATAAGACTGAAAGCTCTCACGTCACTCATATATCCTTTAGGTATAAATTAATTTAGTCTCATATAATACCTAATGTTAATTACATTCATTCATTGTTAATGTTTGTCTTTGAGATAGTGATATTGTAAGACTGTTGATTACTTAAAAATACCAATTACACATAATTATATTGATTATTTTATAGTTATTTACTTTGTTTCTATTATCCCTATGCACTGTTACAACCAGCCCTGGGGGTAGGGATAATTGCAACAAATTCCATCCTTCACTGTGAGCCATTTTTCTGTAAAACTATTCGATGTATGAAGTTTATTTTGGTACCAAAAGATACATGAAATATGTGTCTATTGCACATAAAGATGCAAAGTTAGACAACTGCTACCAAAAAAATATAAAAAATCAAAAACTGAAAATTGTTACGTTCATACCTGGTCTCCCCTAAGTTATAGGGACGGAGCTATACTAAGGAATGAGATTCCTTATTCGTACCAGCTCTTAGGCCGGACACCTGTAAGTTTTTACGTAAGTAGTAGAGACAGAGCTATACTATAGGGTGGTCCTTATTTTTGCAATTTTGTAGGATGTTCGTACTTCGAACCAATATCGGAGCTCTTTGCCCTGCCGATTGCAACCTTATATGGGAGACCCTCTGATTTTGTTATTTGATAATTAAACCATAATATTTGTTTTTAATTTCAAATGGTCGCTACCGAAGTAATAAAAAAACGACTAATGATTTTGCCTTTCTTGAAATTCGTCCTTCGGTAGCGAACCCTAATTTTTGTTTATAATAATTGAAAAAAAAAAAAACAAATATGGTTTATTTATCAAATAACAAAATGAGAGGGTGTCTCGTAGAAAATTGCAACCGGGAGAGCAAAGAGCTCCTTTATTGATTCGAACATCCTACAAAATTGCAAAAATAAGAACCACCCTTTCAGTACTAAGGAATGAGATACCTACCTATAGTACGGTCAAATCGTATATTAAACTCGCAAAACAGGTAGTAAAGCTGCATTTTTGGTATGTTATTTAGACACCATAGGGCAGTATAAAACCACATTTTGCAAGCAAAAAAAAGTTGTGCTAGCTGCGTTATACGTGAAAAACTGTGAAATTTACTGTCGATTTTTAGTTTCTGATTTTTATAAAAAAAGCCTTACTTTTTTTGACAATATGCATCAGGTAACGTTTAAAGATGAATAAATTTGTAACAAGATGAGATAACATGCATTACCGTAGGTCTTATAGTTTCAGAGATTCGAGACTTCAAATAGTACCCTGTTTTGTAAACTAGATAAAATGTTGACTTTTGCTAACGTTCTTGGTTTAATATCGCCTTACCTAATTATGCTACGAAAAACATGAAATAATTATCTTATAGCGCATTAATATTCTTTCATTTAAGGGTAAAATCAGGTCAGTAAACTTTGTAATTGAAACTAAAAACGCGAAATTCAAAAAGCAGGAGGTCCGCTATCTAAGTTTTTCATACAAATGGCAAGTCGTGTTGCAAAGCTGCAATTTTTGTATATTATAAAGGCTCTATAGGGATGTACGAAAATGCATATTACAAGAAGAAAAAAAAAGGGTTTAGGTATAGGACGTAAAAAACTGAAAAAAAATCGGACTTTTTTTAGTTTTTGACGTTTAACTAAAAAATTATAACTTTTTGATACTAATTGCTATAAAACTATGAAAGAATATTAAATTTGAAAGGATTTGAGCTGCCTTGCGTTACCCTAAATTATATAGATTTAGAGATACGACATTTCAAAATGTGCCCTTCATTAAGTTAAGAAAATAAATGCATGTTTTGAAGCCTCGTATACCCCCAACTATAAGACTTACAGTAATTGTTATAGGCTCAATTTGTTCCAAATTTAATGTATATTTATAATCTACATTTACTTTTTTTTCTTAGCGCGAACGTTTTGCCAATATTTAGTGAATAGCTTTAACGTAACCTAAAATTTGTTTATGTTTTGATAAAAGGGCACTTTATGAAATGTCGTATCTCAAAATATATATAACTTACGGTGATGCAACGTAGCTCAAATCCTTTCAAATTTAATGTTCTTTCTTAGTTTTATAGCAATCAGTATCAAAAAGATAATAGATTTTTAGTTAAACGTCAAAAACTAAAAAAAGTGCGATTTTTTTTTCCGTTTTTTACGTCCTATGCCCAAATTATTTTTTTGTTTTTCTTTTAATATGCATTTTCGTATATATCTATAAGGCCTTTATAATATACCAAAATTGCAGCTTTGCAACTCGACTTGCGATTTGTATGAAAAACTTAGATAGCGGGCCTCCTGCCTTTGGAATTTCGGGTTTATACTTCCAACTACAAAGTTCACAGACCTCATTTTACCTTTAAATTAAAGAATATTAAGTGCGCTATAAGGTCATTATTGCATGTTTTTCGTAGCATAATTAGGTGAGGCGATATTAAGTCGAAAACGTTAGCAAAACACAAAATTTTATCTAGTTTACAAAAAGGGGTACTTTTTAAAGTCTCGAATCTCCGAAACTATAAGACCTACGGTAATGCATGTTAGCTCAACTTGTTGCAAATTTATTAGTCTTTAAACGATTATTTACATATGATATCAAAAAACGAAAGGTTTTTAAATAAAAATCAGAAAATAAAAAATGGCCGTAAATTTCGCAGTTTTTCACGTACTACCCAGCTAGCACAACTTTTTTTTGCTTGCAAAATATGGTTTTATACTGTCCTATGGTGTCTAAATAACATACCAAAAATGCAGCGATACTACTTGATTTGCGAGTTAGGGTAAAATTATGTACGATTTGACCGTACTACTAATGATATTCAACTCTCATTTCTTAGTATAGCTCTTTCTCTCAGTACTTACGTAAACACTTATAGGTGTAAGTCCGGCCTTATGAATCGACCTGTATTAATGAAGGTGCAAATAGAATAATGAAGACGCTGACAACACAGAAATCCAAACAACAATAGTCGCGATATTTCATCTAGTTTCACCTGTTCCACAAAAAACAATAAAAGAGAACCGCCTCCAAAAATGCCACAGCAAAATTAATTATAGTTTTTTTTCTAGAATGTTGTAGCAGAAAATTATTTGGTCTTTAGCCGCAAGAGGGCGGGGCGCTATGATTAATATATTTCGGCTGAAAATGTTAATGAGTTGGCCATTTGGGATTGGGGTTCCGCGATGGTCAGTAGCTAAGCTGAACTGATTATGTAAGTTAAGTTTATTCCAGAAGCTTTACTCTAGTATCGGATATCTTCTACAGTAGTAAAGGATACGTTAGGTTTTATTGGTATGTAGGTGGATACACTACTGCGATCTTCAATCCGCTTGCCCTGGCGAAGTGTAGATTTGTTTTAGTTTTGTTACTACGTCACACTGAAATCTAGTAGGTAAGAGGATTCTGGAATTGAGCATGAATACGGATAATTTGTTCTATATAGTGGCAAACTAAAGGGTCCGTGGGATGGGCCGGCAAAAATTTAACAGCTCGCATTAGAAATAGAAACAAATGTCTTCTTATATGATTTAAGTTTTCACGATTATCCCTCATATTTTAAAGACAAACGGCGACGTGGTCTGCCTGCGACTACGGGTGTACTCGTAACGTCATGCCCGAAACGCTAATAACAGGATATACTTAAACGTAAGTTTACGCGATTAAGACCCGTTTGTCTTTAAAATACAAATATTTTCTTGCTTTGGTATCTTGACGGCAGTTTGCTAGTTTACGTTCTTTTAGGCCGGACTTAAGTATATATTATGCGTGAGTTTTTACGTAAGTTTTAGGGATGGAGCTATACGAATGAGATATGAATATTACTCTATTATTATATGAATATCTTATTTCTTAATATACTCGTAAATCCGTTCACTCCAAAAAACTTACGTAAAAATTCACAGGTGTAATTCCGGCCTTACATAAGTGTAGGTACTGACTAGTTGTAGATTAATGTCACATTTTCTAATTGCTGAATCCTATAAAACATTTGGAGTAGGTATCTCGTACTTCCTTCAGATCGACGATGACTTATTTTTCTAATTGTCATGTGTGCTGTCATGTTACAATTTTTGTGATTCAATAAATTACATATTATGTCGTAAAACTTAATGATATTATTGATAATAACTACTGCATATCAGCAGTTCTCACATCTCTTGGTTCCCAGAACATAAGTTTTTAGTTTAACTAAAGAATAAAATAAGTTTTGGCCGCCGGACCGACCACGCCTACGCCAGGAATTGCATTCATCTCTGTCGTTGTCTAAACTTGAGAGGTATTAATAATTTTATAAAAGAATGCTATTTAATTTTATTCATAAATTAAAACAACTGACGTGACGACAGATTAGAGTTTTATATTTTATTCATTCATGATTAGTAGGTAATACAAGAACACAAATAATAATATAATATATTTTTTAGTACAGATGGTGTCTTTTTTTGGCTCTAGTGCGAGATGTAGCTCATTTTCCGTCAGGTCCAAAACTTCGGAGGGCCATCTGCACTAAAAAACCTCGTACGAGACACGTGCAAAAAGGAAATTCGTAACTCGTGTCGATTTAAAACACTCCATTCGGTCGTGTTTTAAAACATCGCCACTCGTTTCGGATTTCCTGTTTTTCGCACTTTTGTCGTAATGTACTAATTTAGGACAAGACATCTTCTTTCCTCTTGAAAAGCAGTGTTCAAAACTGCTTTTCATCATCACCATCAGCCCATTTCAGTCCACTGTTGGACTTAAGCCTCTCTTATTTTCTATGCGTAATATAGACGCATTTTAGGAGGTAAAAGCCTATAATCGTTTATAATCGCAGTATTGTATCCACTATAATGACGCTACTGCCTGTCATCAATCTTCAATAAGTGTACGGTCAGTGACACTTCAATTCAATCCTTTAGTCAACTCTTACGAGACCCAAGAGACGACGGCTCCTGGTGACCAATGTATTCTTATTGCCGTTACCACGCGGCTCTAGAGTATACTACCGTGGAAAGTTGTTTCATGCCATGTTTTTCACATATTTGGATAGAACTGTTCGACATGATGCCAACGTCCACTTTTCATCATCGCACCGCTCGCCACCGACTGGGCGCTCATCCTCACACCTTGCAACCTAAATGGTCGTGCACCGTGCGGTTTCAGAGGAACTTCCTCCCGCGGACGGTCCGTCTGTGGAATGAGCTCCCTGCCGAGGTTTTCCCGTTGGACTACAGTATGGGGTTCTTCAAAAGAGGAGTGTACAAGTTCTTATTGGGTCGGCAACGCGCATGTGACACCCCTGGGGTTGCAGGCGCCCATAGGCTACGGTGACTGCTTTCCATCAGGCGGGCCGTATGCTTGTTTGCCACCGACGTGGTATATTAAAAAAAAACCCGATAACAGAAGCCATAATTCCATAACAAACTTTTTGTATGCTCAAATCAAACTCCAATGTGTATGTGTAACCACATTTCCGTGATCAACTATCATTAGGGTAGCCTCTGCAAAGGCAGGCATTTGAAAACATCATATGATTTCAAAAATTACCCTATCTTCTAAACAATAAAATCCCTTTTCCATTTTTCGGTTTCTATAAAAGAAGGAGCTAATTTGCAGTTGGTTTAGACTTTATTCCAAAAACATTATAGTTGATTATAGGTTACCGTGAATGTAGTATTTTGTATAAGGTAGGTGTTGATAGTTGGTGAATATGTTGATATGTAAATATTATCTTTGCGGTGACGATCATGGGTTGATTTGCGTGGTTTTGTAATTGTGTTAGGGCAAATAACACGAAAAAATACACTCAAGATCTATCAAAATGGGTATACCGTTACTGTTTAATAAAACTGGTGATTGATATTTCGTCCCTAGAACAACTTTTTTTGTTTTGAGTTGGTGGTGTAAGTGGTAATATCACATCACACACCATCGACCTATACAGTGTGTTACCATGACCCAGGCTTTTACGAAAATGGGTAATAATACGCATTACTGCCAATCGTTTTCAAGTATTAAGAGTTGACAAATATTTAAATTAACTGAACAATTATTTTTTTTCGTTCGAACGATCAATGTAACGCGTGTACTGCTTAGTTGTCAAACGTTGCGAGTGGCTGCGATCTGTCATTGTCAAGTGCCAATTAACGATTTATTTTGAAGTACATTGCTTCTCAATTAACTTTTCTTAGAAAGATAATTAATTTTAAAATTAGGATTTTTAAACAAATAATGCACATGGTTTGGCTAAGAATCTGCATCTCAATCCCCGGTTCAAATAAAAGCTTGCCTCATGTTAACACACTGTATATGTATAGATACATCGAGGCCTACGCCTCTCCTACTAACTATGCGTATTTTTTTAGAACATTAGGAGGTAAGTGCCCATAATCGCTACGCTGGGCAAGTGGATTAGCGATCGCAGTGATGTGTCCACTATGATGACGATGCTGCCCGTCATCGCATCAATCAAATCAAAAAATGGTCAGTGACACTTACGACACCCGCCGCGGGAAGAGTAGGGGTTGTAACAAATGTAGGTACCTAATCTTACTGCCGTCAGCACTGCTGTAAGAAAAGAAAGAGACAGTGCTAGAAAAATTATAAAAAATGTTTAGTAGAGGAAAATACGGTCAGTTTTGGCATCAAAATCATATTATGCAATTTAGATCCACCTCCACGCTACAAACACCCAAAATAAGTTTAATTTGAATTCGACAGGTGCGTAGTTCGGAATAACCTTTCAGTAATTGGATTTACCGCAGAAGCACACATTTCGGGAACGGGAATCGAACGGGAACGGAGCGGGAACACGCGAGCGCGGCACGCACCGCTAGACGTGACGTTTCGCCACAGGGGAGAGCTTCGTCTTAGACCAGACCTATACCTGCAGGCTTAGCCAAGATGCCATTTCTGCAGATTTTCCACCTTTTACTAACTACACTCGCGGTCAAATACGGGTTAGGTGGATTTTTTCATAGAAAATAATGCAAACATGCAGATTACAAAATTATTTTTTAAATATTTATAGTGTAGGTAAAACCAATTTTTAAATCAGATTGTATTGGAATTACCCTAAATTTATAAATAAATCCAAAAAAACTTTAAAATTGTCATTAGGTCGATTTGTAGAGACAAAAATGTAAACCGTTTAAGAAAACCACTTAAAATGTATGGTAATACGAGTTATTAAATCATGAGTTGCTATTTTTATATCTACGGAGTCATCTGACGTTAAAGTTCCGTGTTTTTTGGATCGAGTGAAAACTTCAGGGAAATGCCAATACAATCTGATGTTAAAAACGGTTCCACTTGTATTATAAATATTTATTTTAAATATTTACAATCAGCATGTGTCCAGTATTTTCTATGAAAAAATCCACCTGACCCGTATTCATTGACCGCGAGTGTATATGAATAAAAGAGGCACGGATAATATATCTCGGTGCGACATATTTTCGCACTAATCCTGTGCTACGCCTACAGGTTAGGCTAAGTACTGATTTATTTATTTATTTATTTATTTTATATTCCAATAAGTTTCACAGCATAACAGTAAAAACCAAATCACTGTGAACTAAAAATTTACAAAACAAATAGGTACTTAAAAACTATTTCAATTTGGGCGACGACGTAACGACATGGCTCCGTTGCGTTGTCTGATCTGACGTAGGATTCGGCAGATTGCCCCTGAACTGCCGAAACACGACGCCCTTCGGCCAGAAGTCGGCACTCGCGATGGTGTCCTGCAGCGGGCGCGGCACGCGCACCACAAACGAGCTGAAGTGTACGTAGTGGCGCGACCGCAGCTGCTGCACCCTCAGCGCGAAGCCAGTCTTCCGGCGAACATACTCCACCACATCATCGGGCACAGCGGAGTAATGCAGGCGCGAAACATAGAGCGCCTTACACGGTGTTGCGACCCGCAAGCCGGAATTAACTGGCTCGGCGGTGCCACATAAAGTTTTCCGAGGCGCCCTGCGCGCCTTGCTCTTCTTTTCCACCAGTGTGAATCCCTCCTTATCCACACTGGTGCGGTTGGACTTTTCCTTAATCGCAACCCGTACTGCACTTTCCTCAGAAGGCAATGAGGCTCGGTGGGCTGCGACGGGCCTACCGGCGACGTCAGCGTAGGCACGGTGACGTAAACTTGAAACAGGAGGCGGCGGCACGCGCGGGGGACGCGCGGGCGGCGCAGCGGCGAGTGCGGCACGTGGTACTGTGTCAGCAACAGGCAAACTGACAGACTCAGCATTTATAGCCGGCCGGTCATCGCTCCTGAAATTTGATGCCGTCGACCGAGTCGGGACATTCCGCAGACTATTTACTTCGTCACGTAACTCGGCTATAGTTACTTGGGCGGCTTCAAACTTCAAGATGATCTCAGCTAAACTCGTTTTTAGGGCCACGATATCCTTAAACAAGCAGCATACGTCGATATTATCCGGGATTTGTACGGAAAGGATAGAGGAATCCTTCGCCACAAACTCCGGAATGCGCTCCTGGTTCTCCTTAAGGATTCTGTTGATGTCCATAAGGATGGGTGCTGATACGAGATTAAATATTTTATTAGATGGTCACACTTTTGTGTTACGAGAATCGTATTAGTATATGTGTTTGAAAGTGCATGGCCAAAACTTCAATGAATTAATTAAAAAATAGGCCACTCATTAAATGGTGTAGCTAATATTAACTACGATTCGATTAGCAGTACCTATAGGTCGATTTACGTAAGATTTGTCTATGAAAGTAGGTAGTGTAGGTACATATTTTTTTAAGATTAAAAATACTAAATAAAAATTAAGTGCTAAACACACAAATTCCTTGCTTGTAAGTACAATGAGTACATGTGTCAGTAAATACTATTACGTGTAACTATTTACATTAATTTCTATGCCAGCCTATAAAAACTCCGTATGCACCTCGTAGAAGCATTTATTCAATGTAATGAGTCATTTCTGTGAGCATCGTGGCATCGGCTGAAGATCACACGCGATTGACCAATGGGGTGCTCGCACGCAAATGTCACTCCGAACACGTGTGTGGATATATCTAGAGGGGATACAATCGTCTTAGCAGGGGTAGATTAAAACAAATGAATATACACTCTGTTTGATCTCAGAATAACCTTCGGAACACACGAAGGTAATACTGCTGTCCTAAATAAATACATATCTAATAAATAACTTGGCACATCTTACACAAATCGACCTAGGTCCAGCCACACGGTAAGCTCAATTAAGGCTTGTGATGTAGGGTACTAGGCAACGATATATATAATAGATAGATACATACGTATAGATACTTAAATACATAAACGGCCATGACCAAGGAACAAATATTTGTGATAAATAAATACACAAATAATGCTCTCGCCAGGAATCGAACCCGGAACCTCCAGCTTCGTAGGCAGGGTCACTACCAACTAGACTGCGGAGGCTGACAAAAGGAGGCTGTCCTCCTTTATCTTGTGTCACCAGTGATTGTTGACTCTTTCTCGGACCCGAATCGTAGGTATTCTAAATTCAAACGCAGTGTACAAACGATACTCCGGAGTGTGTGTGGCTGTTCCCGCGTTTCCGCTACAGCAGCTGTGGCCGGGTGGCATCCCACGATGGTGGGATGGTCGTTGCACTGTCATTTGGAGGACGATAGTAAGCCTAGCCAAGATGCCATTCTGCGAACGTATACGATAAGCGCTCCGTAATAAATGTATTAAAAAGACAGATTCGAACGAAAAATTACGTGACCATGATTTATTTATGGAAATGGTCACGTGACTTATCGTTCGAATTGGTCATTCTCGTAATTGATCACTTTTCGCTTATCCTAGATCAGTAGATTTAATTTATGGATATAAATTGTACGGGTTTGAAAATAAAGACTATGAAAAAAAACTAAAAAATAGTTTTAAATTACATATAAGCATAAGTTACAAATACATATTACGAAAACCATTTCACATTTTCATGCTAACTTGAGGACTATGTACAATATGTACATATTGTAAAAAGTCCATCTTAAACTTATAACATTCTTATTTGGTAAACCTGTGCGACTATTAAAGTTACTTATGAAGAAAGCACATTTCACAAATACTTAGTGTAAAAAAAATCAAATATATTCGTCTTTTAAAGGTAAAATGAAAATGATTAATTTGGACGTCCCGTAGGGGGTATTGCGTG
>JALPQI010020424.1:0-14275 GCA_025490895.1 Thaumatotibia leucotreta | reverse complement strand
AAAATAAATCACCCGCCCTATAGCCTAGACCTAACTCCGAGCGACTAATTCCTTTTTTCAAATTTTTAAAAGACAAAGCCGAAAATTTTCCGACGATAATGATATTTATCAAGGCGGCGGTAGAGCGCTATTTTGAAGGGGAGAGAAAGGATTTTTTTTCAGAAGTATTAAAGCATTATTTGCTCGATGTGAGAAGTGTATATTACTCCAAGGCAATTATATTAAAAAATAAAAATATTTACTTTAATACTTTCTTTCACTTGTTTTTCAAGGCCGCGAACTTTTCAGCCGGCACTCGTACCTATTAATAATAACAAAGAATAAATAAATATATATGTACATATATAAAATTATTACTGCGCATAGATAGGTACCTAACATAGTCAGCCTCCATAATCTTGGTGCTCTTGGTAGTAACTTAAGAAGCTGGAGGTTCCGGGTTCGAAACCCGCTGCGCCGAGGGCATTTATTTCTGGGTTTAACTATCACAAATATTTATTTAGGCATCAGCCGCGAAAGCTGATGAGGACGTGGGTTCAAATTCCACCTCCGGCGTTGATAAACTCGGTTTTTTTTTGTAATTATATGACATCTAATATTTAAAATTTAATATACATACATAGTAGTAGTGTTAGGTGGGACAACTGTTCCGTAACGCTGGTGATAAGTTCATCAAGTTTGCTAGAAAAAATGCTTATAAATTGTACCTACATGCGTTAGGCCTCACACAAGTTCACATCGATATAATTATTTTATTGATAATTTAGAACGGTTTTCCATTTTAAATATGTGTATAGTATTAATTGACGTACATTTTTAAGCTTATGAAAAATAACACAGGAGACAGAAAATATATCAACGTAAAAGTTGATTGGCCCAGGTATGTACCTACTATACTTAAAAAAGACAACTCAAAAATATTTAATTAATTTCAGTAGTTCTATTTTTTTGTTATTGATAGTTGTTTTCTATGTAGATATTAATGCTTAGTGCCCGCCAAGTCCCACAACACAAGCCTTAACTGAGCTCATGCCATAAGCATAGGTACTATTACTTTTTATTTACTTATTCTTTTTTTTGTCAGCCTCTGTAGCCTAGTTGGTAGTGACCCTGCCTTCGAAGCTGGAGGTTCCGGGTTCGAATCCCGGCGAGGGCATTCTTTGTGTATTTATTTATCACAAATGTTTGTTCCTTGGTCATGGCTGTGTATGTATTAGATAGTATGTGATAGATACGTATAGATACTTAGATACGTATCTATCTATTATATATATCGTCGCCTGGTACCCACAACACAAGCCTTAATTGAGCTTACCGTGGTACTAGGTTGATTTGTGTAAGATGTCCCAAGATATTTATTTATTTATTATTTATTTATTTATTTATTCTGTGCCATAACACTAAGTCAAGATTGTCCCATCACTATGTAAACACCACACCTGTGCGGTGTGCGTGCAACACACCATCAGAAGTGGAGAGACAGTGGGTTTGTATGTTCAAAGAAATTATTAACGCGAATCAATCATAATCATAATATAAGAGAGTACGGAAAATACGACTGGCTTTTTGGGTACAAGCCTGTATACTTCATAACTTCAGGTAGATATCCCTCTAAAATACTTAAGAGTATACTATACTATAGGGTTATTTCTGGACAGGATGCCCATTTGGCCCGACTGCTTCAATGTTCCGATAAAACGAATCCGTGTTTACTCGCAATTATTTTACTATAGACTGCTAAATATTATATTAGGTACCTTAAGTATCTGTTATCGCGGTTTCAATTTGGACAACCGTAAACCGGTTCGGTCTGGATTTGTGGACGTGATAGCGTGGCTCGTGATTGCGAAGTATATTTAATCTACAGCTAATTAATGCAAATTATTAATGAATCACGTGAGATTCGCTGTATAGGTACTACATCTTGGTCTCGGACGGTTTTCATCGAGTGAAGTAGGTATGCTATGCAGTATAGTCCTCATGACAATATTAGACCTCTAACGGCTTTCACTTGTGTCTTCACTATTTATCATTATATGGACTTAACAGTTAACATCGTCTTAATTGATTAATCCTATATTCTGCAAGCTTCCTTTATAACTAGATACTACTCATAATTTGATGGTATTGTGCACCGAACTGTTTGCCCACATTGATTACTGCGAAGTATTTAGTGTTGAACTGTATTTACACAAATATTTAAGGCTTCGGTAGTATATTATAATATTTAGTATGCAATCATATGCCGTTTCTTTTACTATGTTTGAGACGGTAAGCCGACACGAAGAATTCTAATAGCATTCGAAACATCGTGTTTGAAGAGCGCTACAAGTAAGTACCATCGCGTCGAGTATCTCGCGTTGCGCGCCGCATCAGGCCATCTCCGGACGTCAATGGCATCAAACGTAATTTCTACTGTCGATGTAAGGGTTAAAACATCAACAATAATATCAAACAATTCCATTATTATCTATTTTATTGAGAGTACGTACATATACAATATTTTCCCGTAATTTCTCTGATCCGAGAACGGCAGTAGGTACGCGTGAGGAATTGACGTCAACATTCGAAGACGTGGGAGGGGGTGTCATTACGATGTTACGCTCTTGGCCCCATAATTTCTATAATTATAAACAACTTCTCCTGTCACTCTGATCTAGTGTTCAGGAACCCGATTTTCTTGGCGTTCTTTAATTTTGCAGATAGCTCATTGCCTTACCTTATCAGATTAGTGATCATGTGAAATGTACGTCATGCAATTTATCTCTCCTCAAAGCAGAATCGTCAAACGCAACAATATCTCCTTTAGTTGCAGCTCATTGGTAGGGCTGCAGTTGTCGTCGTGTGGTGAGCCGTTAGCCGAGAGACCCTGCTGACGTGTCACCGCCACGGGTCAGCGGACACACCCCCGGAAGCGCGCAAGCGCTGCATCGCTGATACCCCGTGTACGTTCCCTCCCCCTCCCCCCTCCCCCGCCCGCGACCGCGCAGCGCCACGTGCGCGCGCAGGGCTGCGTTTTACCCTCTTTCTGCCCTCCTAGTGTAGAAAGCAGTATTCAATTTGCTATGAAACTCCTTAGCAAAAAAAGCGCCTTTTGCCTGGAACTTAAGACAGATTTTTGTTATGGAGTTTCATAGCAAATAAATTCAAATAATGATTTCTACAGTGGGACGGCAGCTTTTAGTCTCATAACATTTTCAAAGACCAAGAATCATAAAAATAATTACCTGGGTAACCGAAGATGTAAAGGAAATCCATGTAAAATTTAAAACCGTCTTTTGTTTGCAGCCCATGACGATAACGAACCAAAACAAAGTATATTTAATTTAGGCACGTTACATTTCCAAGAGCATGTCGGGCCATGCTCAGTGCAGGGTTCCGTAGTTATTCATAAACGGCTGGGCCGAATATGTACGAAATAGTTTTATTTTAAGATGTTCTAAAAGGTGGACTGATGGATGACCTAGTTAAGGGCGCAGGACAAGTCATTGTTGCAATCTCTGGTGGAGGGAGGCCTATGTTCAGCAGTGGGCGTCTTTGGGCTGATATGCAAAACCTAAACTGAATCGCATGCATTTAAGAGATCTTGGTAGCCCTTGGCTTCTATTATGATGGGTGTTAGCATTAGAGACATTACATTAGAGTGCATGTTTTTGAGCGCCGTGGCCGACGTGGCCGTGCCTGTCCGGTATACCTGTGGCCTATACCACAAAACTTTACAAGCGTACAATTCTACAAAATTGTATAAATTCCCATACAAAAAGTTGACAATTTTGTAGAATTGTACGCTTGTAAAGTTTTGTGGTATAGGGGCCTGATGGCGACTGTACAAGTACAAGCCAGCGCACTCACAACACGTTGATGTCTTTTACATACAAGAACGGACTTTAGAAATAAGCGCTCATCAATAGATATTCTCTTCATGAAATAAATAAAAGCTATGTTTTGTTTTGTTTTGTATATTAAACTTGACTATATCACAACTTATCTTGTATTATTACAAAGTATTATAGGGAACCTTAATTAGGCCTATATTTCATATTAATTCCTGTATGTATTTTTTTGTATATGACTGTTTGTTATTATAATAAAAAAAAGCAATTGTTGAATTCGAATATTAATAAGACATGTCAGAGTGTAGGTAATATCCAACGACGGAAAGTATGAGATTAAAAATGCGGTCATATTTTAAAGAAAGTCTGGTCCACTGTAGGGAGAACACGAAAACACGATGGTTGACAGAAAGATTAATGTTATTTCATATTTTCTTCATTTCTCTATGCTATGGAGTTTGATTTAAATAAGGCTAAAATAAAAAATTATTGAAGAGGTTAATGGCCGGTGGGGGAATCAGGTTTACCTACTTACGACTCACTAGGCACCCGTTATCGCATGACAAGAGAATTAAGATTAGGTCACGTCGCGTAACAATTACTTTAACGTTCAACTTTTTACATATACCTACATATGAGTCCCATGACACACTAGTGAAATTGACCGTCAGTAATTAAGAATACTAAATCGTATTAAGATAAACCTAATCTTATAAGCGTTCAGATTATATTACCTACTTAAAGTTTTGACAGCATTACTTTGACAGTTATACACGATAATGAAAGGAGAAATGCCATGCACCATGGCTACAGTTGCAACACTTGCAGCTTCGGTCATGTGATAGGACTTACGCGAAACGTAAAGTTCAACTGCACTTGATGTGAATGCATAGCTTCAGTAAGTAACACATGATTTATCTTCAAGGCCTCAAGATTAAGTACGACAAGAGTAGGTTATCACCTCACCCTATTAAAGTTCAGAAGATATCTCCTTAAGTAAATAATAATCTATTGTTATTTGAGGCGATAGTTCTAAGAAGCTGATTGCGTGCACTTTCACCTTCAAGTGTGCGCATATCTGATGTTATCAGAGCTTCGGATGTTATCGTAGTTATCGGTGATATTGTTTATAGCCGCGATGTATGCTCACACCGCAACCCGTGGTTGCGGTGCGGTGGCGTTGCGGCGACGGCGCGGCGACGGCGCGGTGGCGTTACGGCGGCGGTGCGGTGTCGGAGCGGAAGCTCGATATTGAAGGCGATAAGCGATCGTGAGCGGACTCTTACCCATCGCTCGGCATGCGGGGGTTGAGATCCTAGAATTTCCAGATTAAAGAAGGTAAACATCATCAGGATAAAAATTCAAGATTAAAAAAAATCAGTAGATCATTGGATGTAGTTTTTCTCTCAAGCTTGTTGGATAGGATGTCAGGTACCAACAAACCAAGAAAACCTTGTAGTAGTTTTGGTTTGCTAAACAATAAAAATCAAAATACAAAAATGATTAAGTAGTATAATGTTATTGAGAGTCTGCGTGCGTGGAGCCTGTATGGAGGTGGGTGGGAGGAGTTTGTTAGGTTTCCGCTCCCAGCCAATTTCAGACTCCAAGCCAGTGTAACGTTTGTGTCCTACCTAACAATCGCTCCGCAGATATTTTTTTTTATGATGGAGTAAATCACGTGATTGTAAGATTTTAATAAAAAATATAACGCAAATAGTAGCACCACAACCTGACTGATGATGTAACCAGCTCTACTGTTGCGCAGATAAACCCGAAAACGAGATTAAAGTAGGTACGGTTTTCCGGCGCAGCCGCGGGGCTTTCCGTCGTTCGACCTCGTTCGATTATTTGCAAGCAGGAATATCGAAATCACAATAAAATAAAAATTGTTTGATAAGTTTTCCTCTTAAGAGATGTTTAGGAAACGTATTTCTAAATAACCAAACGCATAATCAACACGACATACGGGTATTATTGTAGGTCACAAAGAACTAAACCTTAACCCTTAACCCGACTTACGTGTGATAAGTGCCTACAACTATACATCCTTAGTTTTCTTATTTAATAAGCAATTTCTATTAACGTCCGAAATACTACGAATACTCTTTTTTGCTCTAAATCTGCCATGTTTGCCTACACCAAAATTTCCGAGCGCGTATTATAAGATTTATTAGTAGGTACTCAAAAGCTATTATATCCTCCAGGATTGCTTTATTTTTAATCAAGCAAATAGCAGTTTAAGTACCTACTTCAGAAAATGTTCATTTAGCTTAGAAAGTTATTTATAAGATAAAACAACTTGGGATAAATGGGCCACCAAATCCACCAATTTGAATATTAAATTAACGTGATTTGGTAGGCAAGCATTCGATTAAAAATACCTCATTAATAATAGTGGAAATATTAATTAGAATTACGACTAGGTCAGTGTATGTAGGAACTTTTTATTCGCCAAAACACCAGGAAACTCTCAAAGTTTTCCTGTGCACTACTTACTTAAACATGCACGCGTCATATTTAATAAAAAATGCGTAATTATCCGCTAGTGTGTTTTGTCGCGAGAAACTTGCCCAATATCTAATGTATTTATTATATATAGAGGTAGATCTCCTCGTGGGATTGTTTCGGCAACGATGCCACCGGTTTGACTAGCTAAGAAAGAACAGCCGTATTACTGAGCAGAGCTCTACCATGACATTAACGCCGTAATTCGATAGGTAATTTACTTTCTATACATCACGCTAGCACGGCATTGGTAAGAGTGAAATAGATAAAAGGTTAACATAAAATTTCAATTCCAAACGGTATCATAAAGCCGCATTTGCACTTAGTGTTCTGAGCGAGCAATCGTTTTTTCTTGGACAGATGAAAATAGGATTTCACACCGCAAAATGTTCGTTCGTCAGCCCACGAACAAGCGAATGCTCGCTCAGAACACTAAGTGGAAACGCGGCTTTATTTGACAGATTGCGCACAGGTATTCTTAGCTTTACCTGCCTAATCCGCTTTGCAACTTCTCTAGAGGAAGAAATGATAGAGAAAATGCATGTTACGTAGGTACATGCAGCACGTATTGTAACTATTAGACAAGTGAGACAAGTATTTTGCTTCCTAGAATAAAATGTTTATAAGTTTACAATACCTATATTCTTATCACACGTATATTTTGAATCGGACCATAAATGGTACGATACATTGCTCCATACTTACACCTTATTGTACAACAGTTAGGTAGGTGCTTTAATCTACGCCGATTTTACGTCATCCCAAAAACTAACATGGACTTATCAGCCGAGCACGCGACCATCTCACACGTCGTGCTACCTCACATGACATTCGATTGTAGCTCTTAGTGCATAGACAAACAGTCGCCCTATACTTTCATATATGATCTTAATGTTACGTTACGAATAAAGCTGCGAGCGTGGCGGCGGCGTGAGCGATAACAGCGGGGGCGGCGGAGGCGCGTTACCTAATACTAATTAGTATAATTAGGCGAAACAATTAACTTCGATAAGTTTATAAATATGTTTATGAATAATTGTGTGCGGTTAATAGTCTTATCTATGTATAATATTGTGCGTAGGGTGCCAATATAGTTTGTTGCACTTATTGACTAGCTGGGACTGAGTAGAGCCTCTGTCATATACCGCATGACATACAGAGTGTGGCCTTTAAAACGGGAGAAAAATGAAATGAGTGACTCCTTAGACTAACGGCAATAATCCTGTAAAGGTCCCGGTGTTTCAAAGTGGTTAAGTTCGGAGATATTGTCATTCAAAGCTATGGACCTTTAGTACTGGATCTTGGCAGTACGATGTCGTAGCTTGTCAGTCGCAAGACATCTTGATAGTGCCTATATCAGGTACGAAGTCATAACAATAATTTTGTTTTTATTTTTACACTAATTTGTTACTATTTAAAAAAAATTGAAAATTTTTCAATGATTTAAAAATGATAAGTTATTGATAACTTTTAATTTAAGTAAATGAACCCATAATAATGAAAAATACATGAACAAAAAATTACAAAAAAAAGTTTTTTTTTTAATTACAATATGTGGAAATGATTGTTGATCAGCTTATTAATGCACTGTTTAAATTTTCACCCCGGTTGTAGGCCACACACTGTATAGGTAGACTGTTTAACACTACAACGTCCAAAATACTGGAGTGCCCCTTTTTTAATTTTTAACCACCGTTTTGAGTGAAAGCCAAGCTAAGGGGGCTTAAATAGTCTACCATCCCTTGTTTGTGTTGAATAAATTTAGATAAATATTGAAGAGACTGCAATGCACAATCTATAATCATAATTATAATACCTGGCTTAATGCAACTGGCATAGTAATCCTTGCATTAATTATTTTCCATGGTGTTTTTAGGCGCTACGTGTGTCATGACCGATAATCCTAACATATTGGAAAGTATTGGAACTAATGTATCTCTATGGTTTGAGTTGACTACAACCTATGAATGGCGATCCTGTTCATGGCGGTTACACCGGTCGGCACAAGTGGCAGCGGGTATCTGCCGATGGCGCGGGTTATCGTGGCATTCAGTGACCGCTCGTGAGTAAGCTGTGAACCGGTTTTGGAATTGGGCAGTTGAATGGAACGGCGTTATCAGCGCGCGTAACGTGAAACATCCCGCAGACGGCGGGATCACGCGCGGCAGCCGTGCTCCGACGGCGGCGGCGGGGTCCCCGCGTGTCGCCGGTGTACCTGCCATGAACTTCCGCGGCATCATTAACGCGGATATACATACTTTCTCTCTATCCCGCTTGTACTCGCGAATTGGTGGGAGCAAGTCGGATAGAAAGTAAATAAATGCGCGAGCTCATGGTACGGCTACGGTAACTGGTCACCATACAATGACGAGGAGTCACTCTGTGGCTATAGTGAAAAGTTTTACAATTCCACGAGACTTGTGAAAAATAGTGTAAGTGTAAGATTAATACCATTGCGTATAGGTATACACACCATTTTCCAAAATGGCTGGCCAGCTCTAAGTAACTACTTAACCAGGAAATGCCCCTTTTTCACTAGGGCCACGGAATTGAGCATTGATCAGAACAATATTCAGAACACAAATTCATGATTTACATTTTCATGACGCACTATATCATTGTCAGCCTCCGTAGCCTAGTTGGTAGTGACCCTGCCTACGAAGCTGGAGGTTCCGGGTTCGAATCCCGGCGAGGGCATTCTTTGTGTATTTATTTACCACAAATGTTTGTTCCTTGGTCATGGCTGTCTATGTATTTAAGTATCTATTATATATATCGTCGCCTGGTACCCACATCACAAGCCTTAATTGAGCTTACCGTGGGACTAGGTTGATTTGTGTGAGATGTTCCAAGTATTTATTTATTTATTTACTATAACGGCAGCTTTGGTGAATTGGTTTTATATCTGTTATGTTTATGGGGAGTCTGTAATGTCTGCATACAATACAATTACTCGTGCAGTTTTCGCTAGTTCATTGCTATAGCTGAAAGTTGTTTCCGCTTAAGATATCTAATTTAGTTTCCTTAAAACATATCATTGGATTTAACATGTACATACCTATACTAATCTTTGGTTTTACCTTAAGGTTTTGTCATTATTGTATATTGTAAACGTTTAAAACCAAAGTTATATCTACCATCTACCAATTACCTACGTAAAAAAAATATATGCCCAATAAGCACTTGTACCATCTGCAGGTTTTATCGTTGTCGGTTACTATTAATATTATTATCAACGTTCTGTTGCAACTACCTCAAAGCTGCACTCTCTTCATGGTGGCATGCGCCATGCCTACAAATTCAAGGAATTAAATAGCTAAAAAGTGATCATTCAATAAATGTCATCGTCGTCATCGAGTAGCTGTACTTTCAACATTTTTCAGCTGGTACGTGCACCTCAGATATGCCGCGACCTACAAAATTCCGCGCAATACGTGCGCAATTACCGCACCGGATCCACCTCGAATCTGAACATGTTTTGACCCCTGAACTCATTATTCTTTTCGTCGACGGATAAAAAGAAATAGCGTACAATAAAACAGACTTTTATGCAAACCGCACTTATGCCCTTCATTATTGAATTTGGTTATTGCCAATTGGTAGAGAAATAGCGAGAGAGAGAATTATAAAAATAATGGAAATGGCTTAACTGCCACGGTCCGCAGGAGCGGCTTCGGCGTGGGGCCCATGCCGGCCGCGCCGGCGTGGTGCTCGTGATAGTCAGCCGCCGCCGCCGCCGCCGGACCGACCTTCACCAACAACTCTATCACCGTTGTCTTATTAAAAAAACCTATCTGACATTTAAGCTCCTTACTTCATTTTTTTCAATATTGCATCATCCTGTTATAAAAATAGTTGGTTATTGATAAGCCTGCTGTGACGGTTAAAAATGTTTGAGTATTTGAAATTTATTATCGTTTCCGTTAAATGACCCCACACACCGATTCCTAATAGGTATCCCATTACTCCGACCTTTTGCAATATTCTTACCAGCATAGAATACCTAGTGCATAGAAATAATAAACTCGACATCGTAGAGAGCTCCTTAACACATAGCAGTGTGATTAAGCAGAGTGTGTTTCAAAGCAGTTGTGTTTGTGTGAAAGTTAGCAGGTCGGGATCGAGTGTATAGACCTTGGTTCCCATACAAATTTGCTACAGTGACTGGGTGTTAGTTCTGTAATAAATGGTCTAGTCCGCAGCTGAAGATCGGAGAAGCTGAATCAAAATTACAATGGGATTCTTGCTCTGTAAAGTTCATTAGCAAGCGGGTTTTCAGTAATATTTCAATCAGGTCATTTCAGTAATATTCCAATCAGGTCTGATAAGAGTATCATCAGTTGAAGGAGTGGTCGAGTCCACGAGGGACAGTCGGTAACCGGTATCTGACGCAACAGCGGAGGCGGGTCTCGAGTCTCGCGCCACGGTGCGCAGGAGTTGACATTGGCCAGTCATCGAACTGCGCGCGCTTATCGGATTCGGTGGCAATCGCGCGCATGCGATAATCTCGCTATATAAGCCAAAATTGTCAACGAAGCCTCCAGTACAGATCAGAACGGCAAACAAACAATAGTGTTATCGACTCCTAAAGCTATAAGCTTTTCATCGACCACGACTTGCGGGCCCAAACTGTCATTTTAAAGATTTTTTTTTTTTAAAGTGTGAAAGTATAGACAATCAGCATGCGTCTGTTGCACCTGCTAGTTTTATTGCTGTCGCTGGCGACGCTGATGGCGGCACCGGCGGAGCGCCCGGAGGACGGCGGCGGCGGCGGCGGCGGCGCCCGACACGTACACAAGCGCTCCTCGCCCTGCTTCTTCAAGCTCTGCGGCTTTTCCTGGCCCACCAGGAAGTGGAACCACAAGGTCGAGAGGCAGCGGTAGCGAGAACATCAACGACTGAGTTCTGTATCCATCGAATGAAGTAGCTTCTAGAAGATCTCTGGGGCTGCAGAAGGCGGAAGGAAGCATCGGCAATACACTTCCTCGCGCATTCAGGAATGGCATGTAGTTTTGAGTAAGCGAGATGCAAGCCATGAAGCCAGCACGGAGACGATACGTGCCTGCGAGTTGGACAACAATAGGGTTAGGACTTAGAACATCCTAAACTGACATTTTTGAGCTTCGTGTTGAATTGAGAAGGAATACTTTTAAGAAGAAGTTTAAAAGGCAATCTTATGTAGTTAATAATTTTCAAACTAACACAATGTATTATTGTAGTATTGTTAGGGCACATATTGTTTGTACTTAATAAAGTAATTTAAGATGTACTTAATTTTAGAGTAGGTAATTTGCGATGCAGTAAACGCTAGAAGTATCTGTGTCTTGGGGCACCAGCGCGCGACGAGGGGGAGCACATCCGGCGCTGACAAGCACGCACCACCCGCGCCGTAGTTGTTACCGATACGATACACTCTTGTCTTGACTATGATCTTTGTTACGAATGATATCAATTATAAGAAATTTTTGTTTTTAGACTGTTTCCAACACATAAATATAAGTCATATAAGTATTCGGATCTAAATAGTATAATATATTTTTTACATAAAGGTTTGTTTATTAAATAACATTTTTGTCTATTTTTTCCTGTCTTGAACTGTTCAGTTTTCCTTCGAGGTTCAGGTAAGTTTTAAACAATCTTAAGATATGTGTTATTTCAAAATAGGCACTAATAATACACGCCAAAATACGCCAACGCCAACGACGATACGAGTATTGTAATACCTAATACTCGTATTGTATATTGAACTATAGGTATATGTTATGTAGACGAGTAAGATGAGCTTAAAATCTTTTATTAAAGCACATCGGCAGCTAAGGACCCTAATTTTTTTTTTTTATAAAGTTGTTGTGGTAGCTAAACGTTATTAAATGGGTACCAAATTTTGGTAATTCAGTCTGCTGACAGTTCAGACCATTTGATTATTTTCTCGACTCTCGTATCTAGAAGCATAAAAAGGGAATGTTTGAATGAAATTTTCGAATAAATATTAGGTATTTCACGAGATCGTGACGAGAGACCCTAAAATCAACACTTTCACGTAAGTCAGGAGGAAGCTACATGAAACGAAAGTTACTTAGCAAGTGTCGAGTGTAGTGTAGCTACTAACAGTGCTTCCCTTTCATTCTAAAGCTGCAGCAGTGGTAGGGACCCCATTTTTCCTGATTTAAGTAAACGGGACTTCTTCAAAGTTCCTTGTTGAGAGGGTCCTCAGTAATACTCCGATCATGTCAGGCTGAATAGACTCGTTTGCGCGTATCCCGGGGAGGTCTTGACATTGGTCATGGTCAGTCATCGAACTGCGTGCGCTTATCGAGTCCGTCGGCTATCGCACGGACGCGATTATCTCGCGGCTCTCCCTATATAAGCCGAGATCGTCAATGAATCTGTCAGTAAATATCAGGCCGGCAAACAAACAATTAGTAGCTATTAACTATTAAGCCTAAAGCTATCATCGAACACGATTTACGTGTCAGAGTAGCCACTTCAGTAATCTATTGTTAAAGAAGTTTTAAAGTAGCCAAACAGAATGCGTTTCTTGCGTCTGCTGGTATTGTTGCTCTGGGCGGTGTCGTTGCTGATGGTGGCGGCGGCGCGGCCGGCGGGCGGCGGCGGCGGCGGCGGCGGCGGCGGGCAGCGCTCCTCGCCGTGCTACTTCAAGCTGTGCAGCTTCTCTTGGCGCGACTGGGACAGCTACCCCAAGCTCACGTGGTGGTGGTGGTAGCCGAGCTCTGCATCCGCCGGGGGAAGTAGATACAAGATCTGAGAGGCTGCTGTAGGCGGAGGGAGGCTGTGGACTTAACTTGCACATTCTAGAATGTCTCGTATTTTTGAGAAGCGAGGTACAAGCCAGAACCAGAGCACGCAGCGGATCAGACACGACATCGACTCGATTCTGAGAGCGAAATACCTTAACGTTCTGATATTTTTACAATTTTCGGGTTGAGATTGGGAATGAAGATTTATTTAAAAGTCAATTATTGAAAATAAGTTGTTAAAACTTACATAATGTATTATTTGTAGTATTTACACGAGACAAATAGTTTGTACTTAAAGTTATTTATTAAGTTGTACTCAATTTTAGTAGGTAGGTAGGTAATTTACGTAGTGGCAGGAACTTACATAAATATAATAAGTGTACGACTGCGCGTGAGTGACTGAGTGACATTCACGAAGGGAACGGCGCGGCGACGCTACAGGACACACTCTCAAAATTTAGCTGTCAATCTATATGGGAATTTATTACTTTATTAAGTACCTATAATATTATTGAATGAATGATATTTTGTTTCATGTAACACATATTTATTTGTATTCAGTGTACTTAAATATTATGTATTTTTTACGGGAATCCCTTGTACGTAATAAAAACATGTTCATAATAATATTTATTTATTTATTTATTTAACCTTTATTGCACAGTTACAAAAAAATAAAAGTACAAATGGCGGACTTAATGCCTTAAGGCATTCTCTACCAGTCAACCATTGGGTCAAACAGAAAACTTACATTTGGTGCGGAATAAATAAAAAGAGAAATAAACATTAAAGTCACAAAACAAGTAATATTTTGTTTATCGTATAAAATACATACATATATTTACATATATAAATAAAAAACATAATAATAAAAACAATGTACCCATGCACAACCACAACACCCACTATGACCCTTGATGTACGCGAAGCAGATGTTCACGTAATTTACGTTTAAAAGAAAATTTGCTCTGCGCTTGACGAATTACTAGAGGGAGATCGTTCCAGAGACGAATGGCCTGAAGGGCGAAAGAGTTGGACATAAATCCTGTGCGGTAAAGGGGAATGGAGAGTTTAAGACGCCGAGACATGCGAAGTTCGCAGCCAGGACGCGGTGTGACAAATGAAAATTTAGACTTTAGATATTCTGGTGCGGCTGGGTCGAAAAGAATGGTATAAAGC